>NWSH02000537.1:2406554-2421399 GCA_002382865.2 Heliothis virescens
ACTAAACAAATCGTTGTTATAAATTTGCGACCGAAAAATATTTGCGCCTTGATTGCGATGTTCGAAATTCTTTGTTATTATATTTGAGGGTATAAAAAATCCGGTTGCGAAAATCGCGGTTGCTGATCAAAAACCAGTACACCGTCCGTTCGTCACTACGGCACACCCGCGACTGTATCATACTAAGAACATACCAAGTTCCGAGCGCGTAGGTATAGCTCGCGCGTCGTCCGTTTATATGAAGTTAAACTACTGTATGTATTATTACCGTGTTTCCATCGTGTTCACTGACCCGGGATGTTGGATCAAAGAATTAGAGCCTTCGTCTACCCTCATTAGCTCAGTCACGAGTCACACCTCCTTGGCATGCGTCTACTTACACACAGCAAAATGAACCTTAACTACATACACCTTAAGACTGTTTTGGCTAGCCCATTTTTTCTCCTCAGTCATCGACCACGAAGTTACGCGTGAATGGAATAGTATTTAAACTTCAGGTAATGGGTAACCCTTTTAACATTGTTCACATAATATCATCGCTAGACATGTTTATTATAATTACTTTGTACTGTGAATATTGCATGACTGTTCGGCGTGAATGGTAGAGTTGTTCACATATTTTGAGTTACTTATCGTTTGTTTTTGAAGAACCAATTAATATGTTCTTGTAACGTAGCATACTTGCATAACAGCAACAATTATTATTTAATGTAATAAATAATAACATTAACAGTTGTTTGTTATAATAAATCTAATGTGTCCTAGAAATATTTTAATTGTTTTTTCACCAGTCTATCGTCCGAGGGGCTTACTTACACTCTGTTATGTAAGAAAAGTTTACCCTCATGGCGCAGTTGAGGAATTATTTTGATATAAAGTTGTGGTAATTTTTCACTTCCATACATTTAATAGCAATACAAAAAAAACGATATTTCAAAATCAAAAATATCTGTTTTTATTCAAACCAAATACAACTTCCAGTATCGAAATAGGGCAATCGTGAATTCTTTCACAGACGTTTGCTTCCAATAACTCGTAATAAGTTTCATTAACTTCCTCTTTAAATCCTTCCTCGTGAACTGGGGCGCTTGAAACAAAACGAACAATTTCTATTACCGGCCAGGCTAACTTTTATGAAATAATTTTGTTTGCTTATATCTGGATGGTTATAGATTTCGAACTGGCTGTTCAGCTTGCTGATAAAATTGTGCAAGAAACTCCTGTTTTTTTAAAAAAAACTAAATAGGTATACTGATATTTCCATTTGTTAATTCCTTTTTAGGTAAAGGTTCTCGTAATACATTTATAATGTAAACCTTTACCCAAAATGGTTCTAGCTTCTAAATTGCAAACTTTTAATTCAGACTATGTACAAAGTTATGGTGCTGTGACATCCTATATCGCAGAATGTGAGGACATCCCAATCTACCAATCCCTTCTAGAAGAAATTCCTTCTTATATTCGGGCCAACAAAGCAGATAAACATTTATCCATCATATAGAAGACTTATATACTTACGTAAACACAGCCCTCAAAATGTCATGCACCAAGGACTTCCCCGGTGGAGCCAAGTGTGTCCTAGCTTCACATATGCTCCGATAAATACACGAGCGACCGTTCAAGTTGTAACTGAAACAAAATGATTTACTGAACACTTGTTACAGTAAACTTTGTCTTCTATTTTATAACAAATAAGCTTTATGGTCTAACGCTTTCGTTTTGTTAGATAAAATACCAGAATATCAAAAAACAGCATTTTATCTTAGGTACTGCGTATGCCTACAGTTTTTAAAATTCAAAATGTGGTGACAAACAACAGATTTTTTGACGGAAAAAAACATGAAACGGATTTGGGTAAAACTTTTTAAAACATTCTACGATATGCTAGAATAACGCATGAAATATTTTAATCCGAAACTAGGCGAAACGGAAAGTAGACTTTTTCCATTTAAGTTGCCGCGTATTCCAGTTTCTGATTGCTTTTTTGATATTTAAAAAATCTCCATTTTATCAAGTGCAGACCACGCATCAGCTCATTAGAAACTGTCTAAAATTATATACATTAATACAAGTACATTGCGTCACAAAAAAACTGGTATCAAATAGCTTAATCGTCGACAACACTAATCCAACACAGCAATGTCACCCTGTCTAAATGAACAACGAAACGCCCTAAGAATTTGCTTTGCCATGTCCGACCGTAAAGCCACTTTGATGTTCTGTCAGTTCTGAGAAGAAATTACTTGATGAAGCCTACTCATCACGTAATACCTCCTTGTGGCCGTCGAGCGAAGGATCAAACAAATACTCGTACAGACTATAGCACATCAACCTAACAGAATCTGTCAAATGTCTTCAATAGATATTCAACCTTATCCCAATAGTGTAAGGTTTATGTTTGATTGGTAAAATTTGTCACTTTTGGGTTGGTTGACCTATTGGCGTCTGTACAATGATCTACAGTCATAGCCCCTGGAACCATTTCTACTCGTTCACACATAATCTTTGGTTTCTGTCTGTACGTATAACTTCTGAATTGTCTGTTATTAATCTGTCTAATTTTGATGTGATTCGGTTTTTAATTAAGTTACTAGTAGATATGTAACGTGCGTTAATCTAAGGGGGCATAATTTTTTATGTGTAACCTGAAGTATAACTCCTAAAATACAGGTCAAGTATCGAAGAGCACATGATGACAATAAAGTAGAAACTGTTTGGCGATGTTATTTTGATTTTAAACTTATAACTGTTTCGCGCATCATTGCCTGTGTCTCGAGGACTTCTCATGCCTGGATGAAATATTATTTTATGTTATTCTAATTTATAATTAAGCTATATTACTAAAACGTTTTATCAAAATCATTTGCAAGAATATCAAACATTCACACATCCGAACCTTCACTTTTACATGTTTGTGTAATGTAATTCGCATGTAAATACATTTCTACTCAATAATACTTACCTCTGCAATACATTTTGCACCTTCTCCCAAAGTTCCCTTTTCTGTCGATGATGCAACTTTCTCCTGAACAAGGAATTGATCATCTCTGCACTCGGCAATGGGTAGATGACATCGATCTCAACAGCCACATTCCAACCAGAAGGGGCGTGAACCATCACGGTTTTCAGCACAGACATGGTCAGCTGAAAATTTTAAACATGTCATTGAAATATGGCTTTTATTTGTATGGTGATAGGGCCTGAATTTTAATGGGATTGCAGTGCTACTTGTACAGACGACAGCACGTACGTCAACATACACGAATCTGTCAAATTTACCAATCGAATAATAACCTTCCGCTCTTGTGATAAGGTTGAAAATCTACAGCAGAAATTTTACAGATTGTAGTAACTTGATGTGATGTTGTCTGTATATGTTTAGCATGCTACTATATAGCACTAATCTGTACGTATCTTTTATGTGATTGATCGGATTTAAAATATTTACTATGCACATTTTTTCGACTTCATTTCAATCAACAGTCAGACAAATCAAGAGACCCCACTTTCATGTAAAAAGATATTTGCAAAAACATCTTTCGTATCCAAACAAGAACAACAAATATAAATATTTATTATAAAAATAAAGTCCCATTTATTTCGTAGCACAAACAAACGTTTTATTCATGCATTATTAAGGCTACAATCCAGGTACCGTCGCCATCACAGCATTAAAGTTTAAATTCTTAGTCATTATACATTATAACGCAAACCAAGGAAGTCGTTTTCCATAAAAACTTCCGAGTCCCCGCATTTTATATGGTAAAGTTATTTAAAGTTGGTCTCAGCGTTAATTCTGCTTAAATGAAGTAAACTTAAAATCACAATGGTTTACGTTTTATGAAAACGTTAAGGTGTCTATAGATTGAAACAATAAAAAAGTCCTTTTATATTAAACTTAATACTTAATGCATTGGAGTTAGAGGCACCAACTGCCTATTGCCGGTTATAGAACGTTCGCTCATTATAATCGATTCAAAAGCACATTGAAGTCTAAAAGCTTTTTACAAAACAAAAAAAAATTGTGTAAGTACTCACAACCATAGCTGTTCCTTCAGGAAACGTCAAATGCCTTCTCTTCCTCAATCCACTGACCGGAGTCCTCACATTATCACACCTATCATTCCCTTCAGCACTCCCAAACACTTCGGTACATATTAATAAAATTATTGTAAGAAACTGTAACACATTCATATTCCCTCCTTGAAACGTTCGAAGGCGGTTCAAACAATGTCAAAGGTACACATTCGTTCACCCAAACGTGTGACGTCAATGTCTCAAAGATGGCGTCGTGTGGACTGTTCTGTTTTCGAAATTAAGGGCTTGCAAACGAGCAATTGTTTTTTTACGTAAGATATTTTTTATTTATTTATTATTGGATTTAAAAAATCGGGAAAAATTAATCAAAATAAGGGTTTCTTAACCGTTACGATCACTCACTAATAGTAAACTAGCGTAAATTCTCACATTCAGGACTGGTTGCATTATGTATGACGGATGGTAAAGTAAATATTGTTAGCCTTAAAAGATTGGGTCACCTGACTGTTTAGGTCAATGACCTTGTTAAGATTTTTTTTTCCTCGAGTTACTGTACATACAAACACTTGTCTGAATATGTTTGCTTAATTTCTTTTCAATAAAGTACTATTTACTTGAGAATATTTACTAATATTTACTTGAGAATGTAAAAATTACTGAATCAGCTGTGACAAAAAGCTGCTGTGTGAAAAAACCTGACCTATACGACTGCAATCAGTGCTCAAATGTAATTTATAGGACTCTAGCTTTCACCAACAATTTCACATGCATCCTGTGGAAACTACTCCGCGTACCAGGCTAAAAAACATCCTTCTTTCATAAACAGGCTAACTATCAAAAAAATAATTCAAATCGACCCGGTAGTCCTTGACAAGCTTCAGCTTTATTGTATTAAACACGTGTCTAAAAGGTCCTTAAAAAGAATTAAATAATATGTTAAATAGGTACTCGTATATTTAATACATCCATTCCATACTAAGCTAACGCCCAACCGAAATGCTCTGAGTGACTTCCAGTTCAATGTTTGAGCAAGTAATGAGTACGTCTGCACTTTTGAATGTCAAACATATCGTCCTAAAATGAGACTTACGCAGTGTCATTAAGGCTCAAAATGGGGTAAACGATCTTATATGTGTATCTGAACTTTGATTTTTTAGAGATCAACTTGTTTGTTGTTGTTGTGCATTTCATTTGACATGAGTATTAAGAATCTGGGTCTGCTCTGCAACATATTAAATAATGCGAAAATAAACTCTTTCTGTCGGTCTATCGCGCTTTTATGCCCTAACTACGGAACCGATTGCAATGAAAGCTTCAAAGAAAGACCTAAGCCAGAGAAAAGGCATATGGTAGGTACTTTTTATACGGGTGATGGGAACAGATCACCCGGGACGCGGGTAAAATAGCGGGAAGAAGCTTGTTACAATAGCTCCAACCCCCTTCTGTCATATTTCCTAACCAAATTGCCTAAATCTAATGAAAAATTATTTTACATTGTTTATGATCAAATCATTGTAATTTTAATTTTCTAAATATTTTTTGGGAAAAAATACAATACTACTCTCATTGGGGCACCTAGTAACTGCCATAAAATATTTTAACATTACCATTACAGTAGATGAAAACTATCAACACCAACTACAAATTCAATCAAACCAGACAACCAATAACAGCAAAAAAACAAAAACCATTAATTTTATTGCAAATAAAAAATAAATAAACAATAAAAATGACGCTACACTGTTTCAATGTGTCCACATTTTGGGTACAGTTGAGTACAATCCCCATTGGCCCCTCGGGCGTCGTCGTATTGCTTATGAAGTTGAGACACCGTCCCGGGGCCCTCTGGTAATCTGAAATTATGTACCAAGTTTAGGTATACAAGGAAACGTCGCGTGTATTGTCTGCTAGCTATTAGGGAGTGGTACGAAGTTTGTGCAGACTGCGTCAGGCTGTTGCTTGCGTTCAAGTTTCTATCGTGAGCTTCAGTTACATTGTTGTATGAGGACTGTGGTATAAGTTATGGCTGACAAATGATTTTGTCTTCTAGGATTTGAAATAGAGAACGTGTTTTGAAGTGTTGGTCATAAACGTCAAAATATGGTCTTAGGTCTCAATCTACTGTCCTTGTCACAATTTTATTTGGGGTCGGGGCAGCATGAGGTCTTCTTCCATACTCCTCCATCTGACGGCATCTTGCAAATATATTTTTTTCTTCTATACAATTCAACCAGAATTTATTTTAATTACTTTCCTTAGTCTAGACTTAAATGTTTCTTAATTTAATAATTAAATTCTTACGTAAACACAGCCCG
Organism: Heliothis virescens; assembly: GCA_002382865.2. Lineage (NCBI taxonomy): Eukaryota > Metazoa > Arthropoda > Insecta > Lepidoptera > Noctuidae > Heliothis > Heliothis virescens. Next base: position 2,412,908 of record NWSH02000537.1, read on the forward strand.
TAGAATTTCACCCACAAACGACTGCTGTTTGGTTCGCTCCTTAGCTGTCAAGCATAGCATTTTCAAGATGCACTCTTTCCCATTCCAACCTAGCCTGTTTAAACATGAAACAAAAATATAATTAGGCTGTAGACCGCTGCATATCTTTTTTAATTTATCTGGCAGTAGTAAGTCCAATCCAAAAACTATTCAGGTCAGGCAAAACATCAGAGTTAAAACCTCCTGACATCAATTAATGTTCAAAAAATAAGAACAAAAATATCAAACATGATAATATTCCAAATTACATAAACCAAGAAGATAAGTAGTTTCGAATATTAAGAAGTTTCCTGGCAAATAAATCCGATTTTATATTTATGAATGCTACTTACGTTTGCAAAAACTTTTCCATTTTTACATAAAGTTTCTGTCTCTCTGTCCTGTGAAGCTGAAGTCGTGTTGTATCTAAATCTTTGAGAAGGATTTTATTTTTCTGCGAGTTATGCATTTCTTTTTTATTTACCTTTGGAATGTTATTGTTATTTATTTGTGCGGTGTCAACGCTTCTTTTGGCGAATGCTGGATTGATCAAGATTTTTCTGGAATAAAAATTCGATGATTTGATAAGTAATCTCGAAGTTTTCAACGGTTTGAATTATGTTTTTGAATGAGAATGTAAGCTTAATGATTAGTTGGCTTTTGGTCCAGAATCTGTTAGAATTGCAACCATAACCACAAAAACATTTAGAATTTTACTTTTATAATGTACCTTTTATATTCAATTTTATCAACGACCTTTCCGTCTTCATCGACGTAGTACAAAATATCGCTACGTCTCTTTCCTTCCAAGACCTTGTAGTGATCTTTAAACATGTCAAATGCTCCAGGGTCAGTTGGCAGTTCCCAGGCTAAAGCGGCAGTAGAACCAAACCATACTATGTTACCAATTTGAAGATAACCATGATTTTGGGTGCAGAAAACTGTAAAAAGGGAAATGTAGACAAAATCACACAAAGCAGTTCCCAAAAATGTTATGGTTGATGTACCTAAAGATGCCAACAAGTCAACCTACCTCCATCTGTTACCTAAGTTTCTTCAGTAGATTTTCAATCTTATCACAATAGTGAAAGTTTGATGTTCGATTGGTAAAAATTGACAGATTTTGGGTAGGTCAGAAAATCACAGAGGAAAACAGCTTTAGGATGACGATTTATCTACCAGCTTGTCATGTATATCGGTTTTAAATTGGATTGTAGTCACTAGGCAGAACAAATATTTCACTGCCTAATTTCTTAGCCTAACACGTAAGAATAAGAAACAAGCTTAATTGCTTACCTATTTGAAAAGAACTGCCATCAGGAAAAATCAAATATCTTTTCTTTCTCGACAATACTTTGAGTGCAGTTTCGTGAATCTCATTATCGAATTGCATAGTTGCACTTGTTATATTCGTATCCGATGTGGTTTTCTTAACAAATATCATTGTTAATATCATAATCATATACATTAACACATTCATTTTCCTGAAATATGAAAATTCTATATTTATCGTGTCTTACGGAATTATTTATTTCAAAAATTGAGAAATTTGATACTTAACGGTGCGTTAAGCATTTATCGTTACAGTTCTAGAGTCATACAAATAGGTACCTTTCTTTTTCAGTTAAACATTTTTGTTCTAAATTGATGCAATCGTACTCAAAATGACTACTGCTCTGAATTCTTATTAACTAAAAATTCTTTCTCATTCCCGATTTTAACTAAACCTATTCTGTATTAAGTCTTCATAATTAAGCTAATTTACTTACAGTATTAGCTCAAAGAATGTCACTCCTTTCGAATTCTAAGAAACAACTGGCTTGCACTAAAACAATGGACGCACGTATTTAGTGTTATTTGCATAAAATTTCAACCTTTGTGCAAATAACGACAAATTGTTTTTGTGAAACATGCTAATGAAACAACGGACTATAATGAAACCCTTATTTAAAATATCTCGTTGTCTGTTTGTATGGATTTCAGTGTATTGGAAAAACATTGAGCTTCTGCGTTGAACAATAAATAATTTGTTGAATGATCTGCCTAGCAAAAAGAGAACAATCCCTATTAATTGTATCTTACTTTCATCATCCATGTCCAAAATCCCTATTTTTATTCATATATGTCTTTTTCTTCCTAACTTCTCTGTCTGACGTCATCTCATAAGTAACATTCTTTTAAGCTTTATCGTCTTTCACACAATCCATCAATCGTCTTATTTTATATAACCTATTTTATGATAAACAAACAATGAAAAACCTACCAAGAAAAAAATCCAAACACCGTGTATCTAGTAAAAATGAGCTGAGATTTACAAGCGGAAAATGGAAAAGATATTAAAAATTGTTCTTGCTACAGAGAACGGAATTTCAAGTAAAAAAAGGTAAATTCTAAGTTAGATGAGTACTCAAACAGCCTTTGCCTTTGCTCTTCATAATAGGTTAAAAAACCGTTTATTTTTCTCTTTTGAACGGGCACTTTGGTACGGTTTAACAAGACTAGACAGTGCGAAATTATTATAGCATTTGCTAAATCCTGCCAGGAAGTGACCTACTTTTCACGCTATATGAAATAATATTCGAGAATAGTTTGACGATTTCATAATTGACGAATAGATTAGATAAAACATAATTTTGATATTATAGACAAGCATTTGTGATCTTTCTAATAGTATAAATCCGAAGGTAAAACTATCTGTCTGTCGAACTTGCTCGCTAAAACCATTGAACCGATATAATTGCGAGGTACACAAATAGCCTAAACTTGAAAAGCATGGCTTATTACTCCGGTGTGGGCAGATTTTCTTCCAGAATGTAGTTAAATCTGCAAGAAAAAGCTACTAACACTACATGAAAATAAGTATGAAAATTAAGAACCCATCAAATTCAAAATACCAAGTAATAAATAAAAATTAAAATGATTCCACTTCATAGTAAATATTACTGATTCATCGCTTTCAAGCGCTGCGTTAACTATGTTTAATAATTAAGCTTAAAATTATGACTGCAATAATTTTGTGTGATTGCTAAAATTAATAGGTTTGTCAAGGGACTGTTCAGTAAAATGTTCATTTAAAATTGTAGTTTATTTAAGTTTTATTACTGGTTGAACATTCATTTACTTTAATAACCTACATATTTACTTGTGCACTGATAGAAAAAAAAGCAATATCATGGTTGGGGTACTCAGCAGGATGCAAGCATTTCCCCGTATGTTAATCTGACACGCTTGATTTACCATTATCAATATCATCATTATCAATAGGAGATTTATGTCTAACTTACAATAAATTTTAATTTTAAATCACTTTATTATATTCACGTGAAAAAGTACTTATTTTACAAAATTTTAGACTACATTTTCTATGTGCAAAAACTGGATATATTTGCATTGATTTCGCATCTGTCAACATTATCATTGACCGCACTAAACAGGCTCTCACCCACAAACAGAATATATGAACAGCGCGATCTAATGCACTGATTTTATCACACTAATACATATTAGCCTATTTATTGCTGTAGGTACAGACAACAGCAGGTCACGGTACCCAAATCTGTAAAATTTTACCAGTCAAACATACCTAACTCCATTGTGATAAGGTTGAAAATCTATTACAGAAATTTGACAGATTGTGGTAACTTGATATGATGTTGTCTGTACTGACTCCTATGCAGCCAGTCAGCAAATTTTCTATAAACAATGACCAGTAAGCATACTGAGATTTCGGTCTAGATTGCCTTTCCAGGGATTGACTCGTATTCAAATTAAGCTTTGAAAGTATTTACCAGCTTCGAAAAGTACTATTAAAAAAAGCTTTTCAACAATCTGATATAACATTGATCAATAAGCATACTGACATTTTGGTTTAGCTTGCATTTCCAGTGATTGACTCGTATTAAAATTAAGCTTTGAAAGTATTTACCAGCTTCGAAAGGTAATTTTAAAAAGAAATTTCGACAATATATGTGGAATGCCTGTTGATAATGACATAGCAAGCACGCAGTTTTGAGAAAACGTAGTAGCAAAAGCAGTTCGTCAGCAGTGCAAGTATAAAAGTAAACGAAAAATGAATTAATATTATTACACAACTGAACTTTGAACTCTTTTGTATTTTATTAATAAAAAAAGTTTTTACAAAAATTAAAATACTTTTTCTGGAATCGACGTAGGAATATCCCAGTTTTAAATTAAATACGATACAGAAACAGAAAGATATGAACGTGCCTATATGAGGAAAAAGTTTATCAGTAGAACATAAGTCAGCAGAGTGTACAATAATATAGAATGTGGATTTAAACTATGAAAAAAAAGTGTACTTCATATAAAAATACTTTATTAAATCTTAATCATAATAATATCGATTCATGCATGTCTGTGCAGCCGGGGTATCGTGCAACACAGTCCTCAGTTTCCACGTGTGCATTATCATACTCCTTGTGGAGATCCTGGTCAAACTCCTTGCCCTTTGGTAACCTGTAATGGAAAAAAGATAAGATGTGATAGTAGTGGAATACAGAAAACTTAAGTTGCCCCTTCATTTGGAACAGGGTTTCTAATTAATGTTTAATTGGTACGAATAGAACAATGATAGTATTAAATTGATTTTATTCTTTACTTTTTTGTATTCAATACTAGCTCCCGAACATGGTTTCACCCGTGGGAACTACTCCGCCTATAGCCTTCTTCGATAAATGGGCTATCAAATACTGAAAGAGATTTTCAAAAAGGACTAGCAGTTCCTGAGGTAAGGTAGTTGACATAGTAAAGACGCAAAATCCTCTTTGCTTCTAAATATAAACGCACGAAAAATCTTCAACCAACAAGACGACAATCCATAAAACCGCTTTGGAGCACAACAATACACCACATACAGTGTTAAAATCAATACTTACGTGAACACCGCTCGAAGGAATTCCTGCAAGAATGTCCCCTGCTCCGGAGCCCGCTGCGCTGCCTCACATAGTTTGTAAAGAACGCACTGACGCCCGTCTCGGCCCGTCCTGCACAGATTACGTTAACCAGTTCAGAAATGCTTTATTGTGGCCCCGGGGACGTACACATTTTGCCGCCATGTTTGCAAACTTTAAGTCTATTGGAAAGAACGTGGTGTAAATTAGCAGGTATGAAATATTTGGTTGTAGGATGGTTCGAAAGAGTTGCCGCGACGATGGTACACAAAGGTTTCTAGAAAAAACAGAGGGTGGTTTAAGTCAGTAAAAGTCGGACACTCTCGTTCACCCACAGCGGGAAGGGTTTGATGATTTTCCGTCACCAAAATATTTTTATTAAATATTATGAAATCTTCAAATTATATTGGTTTACCATACCGATATTAAACAAAGCTTTGAAAAGATTATCGATATTCCTTTTCATCACATAATTACTTACGCCGATAATAGCGTCTCAATCTTCTGATAAAGCTCCACTCGCTTTCTCCTGTGGAACTCTAAGCTGCCCTTGTCTAGGTGGTGTGCCTTCAACTGTTCTCTCTTCAAATGTTTTGCATGCATCTTCCTCCGATCTATTTTCTTCTTTGACTTCAGTTTAGGTGATTTTATATCATCTTGAACACTTCTTTTTGCAAAAACTGGATTTACTTTTAGTCTCCTGAAATAACAATGTGTTGCTTAATAAATTCTGCTGTGATGCATAAATCTGATTCAATACTACCTACATGAGACAAATAAAAGACCTTTATCTTTATTATCTGGTAGTTCTTGGAGAACTTCTAAAAGGAAATAATTTACCTCTGATATGGAACTTTTGCTATCAGCCTTCCTTTTTCATCTAAGTAATTAATAGTTTTCACCACATCACTTCGACGGAGAGGTCTCTCGTATTCCTTCAACGCGTAGAATATAGTCGGGTCTGTAGGCAGTAACCACGCTAGACCAGCAGAGTCACCGAATAGGAAAATATCCCCTATGGGGATCAGTACTGGTGTTTGCAAGAGGAACACTGAAAATATGAATTATTATTTAAGCGAGACAGAAGATGAATAAAGAATAAAATAAATTTTAATTAACATATCAGGAGATGTCCTAAATTATAGTGGCTGGATAAAGAAAGTACTTGAATTACATTTTCAACCTAACACTAAACAAATAACCTTTTTATTACGTACCCAATTGCAGGGAGCTCCCATCTGGAAATATTATGAATCTCTTTCGTCTAGACAAAACTTTTGATTCTGCATACTCCTCATGGAATTCCTTTGACGTATTATTTAAATCTTCTGTAATATTTTCACTTATTACAGAAGGCAGAACTAGGAATGTTACAACCAATGAAAAAATACTGATCATATTTGGAACAGTAAGAACCAATAAATCTAAAAGATTTTCAAGTATGGAAAGGCACGCTGCGTGTTGCAGATTCAATTTGTAACTGACCAAGATAAAACTTCCAGATTAAAAATAGATTCGAGGTCTCATCTAATTCAATGGAAAGGTTCGAATCACACTGTGCAAATTGATTTACTGTTATCTTAGAAAGACAATTCAGAGTGTTAAAAATGTGGCTTAGCTTAAAAACAAAGATAGCAAATTAGAGTTTATTAGAGAGTCTACTTGGTAAGCTACAAAAGTATAAGATCTCACCTCTTATCTGGCTCACGACTCAGAATCGTCTGCTATGTCACTAAAATGTAGGTAACTATGTCTCAAAATCGGCAATTTTCAAATTCTTTGTTGCTAATACTGCCAGACCTACCTTGGATTAATCTACATCTTTCAGAACAATTGATCGTTATACAACGTCCTTATTTTATACACATCTGTGTATACTAAGAGATTTGCGGTAGCATCGTCTCTTAATTAATTATTTTTTAAGGAGTTGTCCTGCCTGAGTTGATCGTACAATTTGACTAATACACTCAGATTGGCGCTAGATGCAGGTTTGCCTACAGTTCGTTTTGGAAATCAATAGAGGAGATCCATGTTCTGTGTCTGTATGTTCCATGTCCATGGTCTGGAAATAAATTTTGGTAAACCAACATCCTTCCTGCTCCAATTGCTAATCATGGTGGAACAACGTACTGAAAACTGACGAAGCTCTGGCGACTGACTGGTAGTGGTATAACCACTGCAATGCACCAAGTGGGGTGTCTTGCTCGGAGATTGGCAGCAGCATCTCCAAAGCTAGAAAATCCCACCCATACGTATGCCTACCGCGGTGAGCATAGGTAAACCCCCCAGCTTGGGGTAGCAGTAGACTTTTTCGGCTGCAGCAACGAAGATGACGAGGACGATGATGGTAGTAATGAATCTCAGTTTTTTTTTGGTCTTATCCTAATGTGATGACTCTACTTAAAAATATAAGGAACTCTAAAATTCAATTATACCATATTCAGTTTCAATGCCTCTTTGGTTATTCTCATTATTTTCATCTGGCTTATTCAATATCACCTAATTTATTAAAACCATTTCACCTGGTTTAAATATATATATATATATATCCTAACAAGTTGTGTATTTTGTAATATATATGTTAGTCTATAAGGTATATATCTATGGGCCAATGTAGCCTGAAAATAAAGGTATTTGATTGATTTGATTTGATTAAAACTGTTTCAGAACCTAAAGAATTGTTATTCTTTTTATCTTTATTTGCCTAGCTTTTTCCCAAACTATGTCGGCGCCGGTTTTTAGCCTTAACCGAATGCAGTTGAGTACCAGTTTACATGTAGCGACTGCTTCTCTGACCTCCTCAATGCGATACCCCTTAGTAAGACTACTAGGCAAACTTTCTAGCTTCTGACAAACCGTAACGACAGCCAAACATTTTCAAATGGCAGCCTTTACCTATGTTTATATTATTTTTGAGTTTTATATTATAAAAGTCGTGGTGGCCTAGTGGGTAAAGCACCTCTCAAGTATGAGTGTGTGGGTTCGATTCCAGGTCAGGCAAGTACCAATGCAACTTTTCGAAGTTTGTATGTACATTTTAAGTATGTCTTAGACATCAGGCTGATAAAAGGTGAACGAAAACATCTTGAGGAAACCTGAAGTATAAAGTCTGAAATCACCAACCCGCATTGAGCAAGCGTGGTGAATAACGCTCAATCCTTCTCAATTTGAGAGGAGGCCTGTGCCCAGCAGTGGGACAAAAAAAAATAAGGCTATTAAAATATTCTTAGATGTCAGATCAGAAGTGGTGCTTAAAGATGAAAAACATACAAATATGAACATTTGACCTTACAAGTTTTATTTCTTACAANGTACATTTTAAGTATGTCTTAGACATCAGGCTGATAAAAGGTGAACGAAAACATCTTGAGGAAACCTGAAGTATAAAGTCTGAAATCACCAACCCGCATTGAGCAAGCGTGGTGAATAACGCTCAATCCTTCTCAATTTGAGAGGAGGCCTGTGCCCAGCAGTGGGACAAAAAAAAATAAGGCTATTAAAATATTCTTAGATGTCAGATCAGAAGTGGTGCTTAAAGATGAAAAACATACAAATATGAACATT
>NWSH02000537.1:2421499-2471844 GCA_002382865.2 Heliothis virescens
TTCTAAGCAGCCTGGCCGCTGCAGGTTGGGCGCAAGGAGAACGCACACCTAACAATATATATATATATTTTATAACTATGACTGCCTGTTAAAACATAGTGTAACAGTTGTTCGTGGATTTTTTTTTAATCTTAAATTACCGTATAACTTATAATTTACATACGTGAGATACAACTTTGGGTCTGTGCCAACAATAATTGTCTTGATAATTGCATATCTCAGAAGAGATTAGAGAATTAGAGTTCTTTTGAGGAATGTGGAAAGTAGACACAGTAGGTAACCACAGTACTCGGTCTATGGCTGCCTGTAAATTTAATGTCAATAATTATTTCGGCGATAGAACTCTAAAAAAACGTGTACCTTATGTGCTTAATAGTTTGCCGGCAGACTTTAGACAAGAAAGTGATAAAATAATTTTTAAAATTAAGTTAAAATATACGTGTATAAAATAATGAAGTAGGTAAACTTACTGATTTATTTGTAAAACAATACGGTCATACAGTCAAACCGCTAAACCGGTTTTGTGGGAAATTGTTCTAACTAAATTAAATTGTATCTTATGTAATAGTAATAAATAAATTATAGGTAAATGAAAAAACTTATTATCAAAATAATTTAATTAAATAAACTTATAACATAATAGATTCATGTATGTTATCACACCCAGGATACAGTTCTAAACAGTCTTTAGTCTCCACGTGAGCTTTGTCGTAATCTTTATGTTCATCGTGCTGAAACTCTTCGCCTTTCGGTAGCCTGTAAACACAATATTAAAATATTAGGTCTCAGTAGTTTGTTGTTAACATTCTCTGCTAGACAAAATCCTCCCCCAAACTGAAGGGATTTGCCAATAATGACCGCGCTAGGCATGCGTGTTAGTGAGCACTGGCCGATAGTATATAATAATAAGTAATTTTTTTTTCCGCTAAGAACGGCAATACGATTGTATTTTTTTACTATCTTAAATTTAACTTCTTGAGTATTCACTGTTACCTTTTTTGCCTTACATATATTCTTCTTTGAATTAAGAAATTCATTTAATAACCTACTTCCGAAATAGGAGAATTTTCTGAATTCATCATCATCTTTTGTAATCTTTTCTTTCATCATAGTTTAATTTTCTGGTCCGTTTGAATTCAATTTAGACAATTACATTATTTTCTTCTTTTAAAGGATAATTTAGAAAAAAGAACTTACGTAAAAACAGCGCGAAGGAATTCTTGCAGGAACGTCCCCTGCTGTGTGTGCCGCTGTGCCGCCTCGCACAGTTTGTACAGCACGCACTGACGCCCATCTCGACCCATGCTGAAACATTTTGTTGGCGATTTTAAAAGTGCTTTAAGTTATAAACTGTGTCATAAATAAGTCATTGCCTTTTAGACCTGACCTTTAAAACGAACCTGAGAATTTGGCAATGAAACTTCGTGCTCTACAGCATATGTTAGAGATATTTTGACAAATGTCCAAGTTTCTTTATTTTAACTAATAAAAATAAGGATATTTTTCTCTACAGTACATTAAAGGTTAACGCTTTGTATACAACAAACCTTTGAATCTAAAGGTTTGGTAATAATAGAAAAGAAGATCATACGTACGCTTCTAACATTTTCTCAATCTTCCCATACAGCTCTACTCTATTACGTCTATGGAAGTCTATACTATTCTTATCCAAATTATGATGCTTCAAGTAGTCCAATTTGAAATGTTTCTCATGCATCTTCTTACGATCTATCTTCAGTTTCAACTTCTCTTTGTACGACAAGTTGTTGTCTTCGACACTCCTTTTGGAGAATGCTGGATTCACTATGAGCCTCCTGAAAAAGTTAATCGGAATATTTAAGAATAAATATTGTCAGGTCTTTGATTTTTTTCAGACTTTAGAGGGGCACAAAAATTGAATTAGGTGGTAAAAGTGATGAATGCACTTTAAAAAAAAAATTAGAGAGTGTAGGACAAATTGCTGAGGGAATCTCTTATTGGTACATATCAATACCATTCGATCAATAGGTACTAAGAATATTTTCTATTATAACCTCGAAAAAATATGCCAAATCGCCTATCCTAGTTATGGACTTTATCTTCTTCAAAATACGGGCAATTGTTTTCTACTTTTGCCTTTCTTACTTATCTTTACAGTCTTTATTTCAGGCACCCAAAGAAATCAGCCTGTATTTGCAACTATACCTTAGGCATTTTACAATTGTTTGAATCATTACCTCTTATAAGGTACTTTGGCAATAAGTCTGCCATCTTCATCCAAGTAGTTGATCGTCTTGACCACGTCATTTCTTCGCAGAGGTCTCTCGAATTCTTTGAACGTGTGGAATATCGAGGGGTCTGTTGGCAGATTCCAAGCTAGACCCACGGTGCTGCCGAATAAGAAAATATCACCGATGGGGATCAACGCCGCAGTTTGACAGCAGAACACTGGAAATATACAAAAGTGTAAATTAGTGATCGTATTATTAATTATTCACTTCAGAGTGTTCAACTGTACGTCTTAAAGTTATATAGAAGTACTCAAAATTTTAAATGGATATATAATTCATATTTCTCAATATCACAGTATTTTGTAGAAAATTATGCTCCAGGTCAAGTGTTTCTACGCCTTTTTAAAGCTCTTTTGCGTACTTAAGTAACAAACTTCGCAGTGCGATGTAAACAAGCTGAAATTACTACGCTGCTTCTGTGGATTAGGTTCTAATGATATGTAGTATTAGCCGGTTTTCTCACGATTACATACTTGTTGACAGACAACTTTACATGGCTGAAAATTAGATCAAAGTAAAAAAAAGACCATTACTTTGTCAATAATTATAAGTGCAATATCCATAGCGGATTTCAACCAATTAAGAGTAATTAACATTCATCATAATATTTAGACCACGAGCTAGAATGTCAAGCACTCTATTTACTCTAACCTCACTGCACTTAATAACGTAACTTAAAAGGGGTTATAACAGATAAATTATATCCCAAAACATCAAATGACAAGGGTACATAAGTGTTCAACCTACCCAGTTGCAGAGAGCTTCCATCTGGAAATATTACGAATCTCTTTCGTCTAGACAACGCTCTTGATCCTTCATTTTCCTCGTGAAATTCATTAACCGTATTATTTCCATTGTCCTTAACATTTTCACTAATTACTGTCTGTAGAACTAGGAACGTTACGAAATATGAAAGGATACTATTCATATTTGGAACAATGACGAACTTCAAAATTGTTTTCGTTCAAAATAGGAACCCAACCTGTTCCTAACGGATTTTATTTAGAACTGGCCACACGGCTGTCAAACTTGCAGATTCGAAATATGATTTTCAAAAGTCGATTCAAAGTTGCCCGTCGTGAATCATGAAATGTACTGTTGAGATGTTGTACTATAGAAACCCTAATGTTACAAATGAAACGGTCAGTTAACACTGTGTAAATTGATTTACTGTTATCGCCGTGTGACAATTTGGAATGTTAAAAACATAAAATGTTTGCTCAGAAACAAAGAAAGCTATGTAGGCCCTATTAGAGCGGCAGTTTATGATTCCATATAGGGTGTAGTCAAGATAGAAAAGATTTCTTTAAAACATAAGAAATAAAACAAAAACAGGTCAATGCTTTATTTGCGAATGAAAATCAAAATACGTATATTACTTTTTAATTATATTTAAATTTAGTATACATAGAATCGTCTATTTAATCTTAATACTAAAATGAGGTATGACATGAGGTCAAAATGAAAGAATTAAACTAACTTTATTATTAAACAACATTTAGTTATAAAAAAAATATAGCAAATATTGAGGCCAGAAGTTATTAAATTCTGTTTTTCTTTATTTATCGAAGTAACACGAATATTCTGGCGTCAATATTAGTCTACTCATTTGATGACTTCGCCTTATTCACTTTGAAAAATGAAATTAACGATTGAAAAATTCACTTCAAAGTAGATTCAAATCAAGCCGATCGCCAATACTCAATCGGCAAAGGGCTTGATAAAATTACAACCAACGTACTTACTACTTTATCATTAAAATACAATACTTATTCAAACATCTTAGTCATAATTCTATTAGTGATATTGTATACTTAACTTAGAATACTTAACTAGTAGGATAAAATGCAAACAAAACTTGCTATTCGATAAAGAAGCTGAAAACTGCAATCGGCCAATAAACTTGTCCTAAATGTCCATATAATGTGCAGACGAACTACTTTTTTCACTTACTTAAAAATCGAAATCAAACAACAATATCATGCAGAGCAACTAGTCTAAGTTATCGATCTTAATAAAAACTATATTTCCGCAATACATGACATCGAAAGCCACTATTGCTTTTTGGCTATATGCCATTGCCAATTAAACATATGAAGATTATTTGACACTTCATGAACCATAATCTTGATCATTACCAAGTCAAATAATTGCCACAAGCTACCAATATTTCTACATAATACTTCTGCACTACTCATAATTTGCTCTACCACATCATCCGACAGCAAGTTTCTCGTCTAGCCAACTTGCGGCCGTTCCCAATATTCCATCTATCTGTGGGTTTGCTAACCAGAGATAGAATTTTGACATTAGCTCCATACAAGTAAATGCCATTCCTATCAAAATAAGAGATAGATAGAATATTGAATTCCGCAGTTAGTAAGCAAATCTCGGTGATTCAGGCTCCAGTGGAGGTTCATCACATTCTGGGTACAGCTCTTCACAGGAGCCGGCAGCTGAGTGCGCTGCATCATATTCCACGTGCTTATCTACTCCTCTTGAGTTTTTCGGCAAACTGGAAGATAAAGCAAACCCATAGATTTTTATGTAGGAGAGCTAGGTGAAGGTTATTTCTTGTAGGTATAAATCAAACAGATACGATATGACGTCTGACGTTTTCTTGAATAGTAATATTAAAGTGTTATGTGACGTGGCAGAATAAACTGCATGAGTTCTCGATGCATCTCAACCAAATCTCATTGTAATAAAAAGACATTATCTTGTGCGAAAAATTACAAAAATTTACTGTATAAGTATTTCATTTCTTAATTTCTCCCCTTATGATCCCAATTATTCGGGACTCTAATAATAAGACTTCAAAAATAAAATGTTGCTTTCGCCATATGTGCCTTACGGGCTGTAATTCAGAAAGGGCCTCAAAAGAGTTTCAAGCGCCAAAAGGCTTTATTATAATTCCAAATTTAAATTAACACAATAATCGCGGCATTCCAAATAGGGTCTATATCGAATATCCCCCCTTTCCCTTTAAATCTGGCCACTTGTAACGGAATATCTGTAATTATATCCCTAATTATTCAATTTAGAGATTCGTAATTAATTATTCAGATACCCAATAAATTATAATACAGCTTAATCTTATCGTGCTTAGAATTGAGTAATTTGATTATTGTTTTGGGGGTATAAGAGGGAAGATTAGTGATAGTAGGAACTAGGTCACTGAATCTTTACCTGGAGCAGACAACGTTTAATTGTATAATTCAGCTGAGTAGATTAATTCAAAGGTAGAAAATTAAATTGGTGTTAAATTGCTTACTTATTTAGTTCAGAATTTGGGAAACCTATATCTTAGAAGTGGCTTTGAAATCAAAATCATTCATTCGATAAAAATAATTACCTTCCTACAGTTTTCACAGCGACTTTTATACTAGGCTATGGGCTGTATTTTGAGGACCAGAAAAAGACCTTCAAAAATTATGTACTTATTTCACCAAAAAAAAATTGTACATTTAATGCAGCATAAGGCTGTTTACAGATGAAATAAACGCAGTAACTCACAGTTCAGGAATCGTGAACAAAACCCAGTACTTACGTAAAAACGGCCCTCATTATTTCCTGGAAAAACATGCCTTGAGGATAGTCCTGCGTTTTACCGACCAAGCATAATGTTTTTAGTACACAATGCTTGCCGTTTACACCAAGACTGGAAATAGAAGCAAATGTAACATAAATACAGTTTCTTTTTGGAAAATAAAGGTGCTTCTACAATCGTACAATGATATATTGAAACGAATATGACTAATAAAAATAGGGTGTGTTGAGAGGCTCTTTTTGAATGTTGGGTAAAATAAATTCAGTATTAAGGTTATTTATTTCAACATTTTGTTAAGTGACTAGTAACTTTTAGTTGAAACCTTTATATGTAAAAAAGAAATGCAGAACAAAAAATACTTTGGAGAAATAATAGTCGGCTACAAAGGTGCGAGATACCAGGATACCTAAAAATCAAACCATCCAAAAAACCGAAAAATCGTTTTACACGACGAATAACAGTGCGACATAATACATACCCATGTAGCATCGTCTCTATTTTCTGGTAGAGTGCGGCGCGACTGCTCCTGTGAAATTCGACGCTCCGTTCCTCCATGCGTTCGTTCAAATATTCCCGTTTGTTTTCCGAAGCATGCATCTGTTTTCTGTCTATTTTGAATTTCTCTAAAGTTCCTTTTTTGTCCGGCCCGTCCACGCTGCGTTTCGCGAAAGCGGGATTCGCTATGGGTTTTCTGAAAGTTGTTCACGGATAGTTAATTCCGCATAGTTTGTTGGCTGTCTACTAAGGTTTGTAATTTAGCTAGCGTATTCATTTGTTTTTTCTATGTTAGCGTTTTATTGAATTCTAGTGTTTGTTGATCTACTGCTACATAAGCAGTTACAAGACAAGTGAAGTTGTCTAATTTTAAATTATCAAGAGCTAAGTCCTCATTTTTATAAACTTTTGTCATTCCTCTTTGAAGACCCAAATCCAAATATTAATCTGGTGATACAAGTGCCAGACAAGGAAAGTTCATACTTTTGCAAAGTAGAACACGACATTAATTATTTGCCTAAGTTAGGTGTTAGAGTGGTTAGGCTAAGAGAAGTTAGCCCGTTCGTTACAAGTCTGTTCGAAACTTATTTAAACCATGTTCCGTAACCGTGTTCTAACATTTTGTCTGATTTGTCTTTTGAAGTTCATGTTACTTGTTGAATATATTTGACTGTTCACAAATTCCTCCCCTGCATCACATCTGACAGAGTTTTTGCATGTGAATGAAGAACCAGAAAAACAAAACAGCGGGTTCTAATTAATATTCTCTATGACCTTGTTACCTGTGATACGGCCTCTTATCAATAATCCTTCCATCTTCATCTGTATAATAAATAGTTTTGGTATCAACTCTTCGATGTAGAGGATCTGCATGATGATTGAATGGAGAATAAGGGTCTTGAGGCAACTCCCAAGCTAAGGCTGCAGTTGAACCGTACAGAAATATATCCCCAATACTGAACACCATTGCGTATGTTGTGCAGAATACTGAAAAGGATAAATTGGAAAGACATTATGAAATGCTAAATAGAGAGCTTTTGTATAACAGTTGCTGAGGGGACAAGAAAATAATTTGTTTTTGATTAGTGTAAGTTTTACAGTTTCTGATATTTGTTTTCGTTTTTATGATTTTAAATTTTTGACACAATTAGCTGGCTCACAAAATCTTTTGTGCAGTTGACAGCTCTTAGTTTTCAAGGGGTTACTCACCGACCGCAACTGTCAACTGCACAAAAAAAAAAGTCAGTCCTGTATCTACAGATAAAACTCTCCCAAAAACCAAATCTAGAATTATGAGTCAGCGCCAAAGAGCTTTTCAGTCATCCAACACAGTTACTCGCAGATTTGAAAGTACAAACATTTCCTCATTTCATCTTGTTGATTTCCTTTATAAACGATGCGAAACCAGAAATTGTTATAACAACGTTTTCCGTGTTTTAAAGCGCACGTTCAAAGGGTCATTTGTTAGGAGCTCAGCAATCCTTCGCTCTAATAGAGGATTGCATCCAATATGCTGTTTGTAGTCGCGGCTCTTTAGATTTGTAGTGTCCAAATCAGGGGTGAATTAATGTCAGGGTTTGTGGCAAATGCTGCTTTATTTATGGGAAAATGTTCTGGAATGTTTCACAGATACTTTAAAATGTAATATTTGACCACATATTTTGGTATGCACTTTTGAATAGCATTCTGATTAGGTACAGACGACAGCAGGTCAACGTATACGAATCTGTCAAATTTTACCATTCAAACATACCTCCGNAAATAGGGTGTGTTGAGAGGCTCTTTTTGAATGTTGGGTAAAATAAATTCAGTATTAAGGTTATTTATTTCAACATTTTGTTAAGTGACTAGTAACTTTTAGTTGAAACCTTTATATGTAAAAAAGAAATGCAGAACAAAAAATACTTTGGAGAAATAATAGTCGGCTACAAAGGTGCGAGATACCAGGATACCTAAAAATCAAACCATCCAAAAAACCGAAAAATCGTTTTACACGACGAATAACAGTGCGACATAATACATACCCATGTAGCATCGTCTCTATTTTCTGGTAGAGTGCGGCGCGACTGCTCCTGTGAAATTCGACGCTCCGTTCCTCCATGCGTTCGTTCAAATATTCCCGTTTGTTTTCCGAAGCATGCATCTGTTTTCTGTCTATTTTGAATTTCTCTAAAGTTCCTTTTTTGTCCGGCCCGTCCACGCTGCGTTTCGCGAAAGCGGGATTCGCTATGGGTTTTCTGAAAGTTGTTCACGGATAGTTAATTCCGCATAGTTTGTTGGCTGTCTACTAAGGTTTGTAATTTAGCTAGCGTATTCATTTGTTTTTTCTATGTTAGCGTTTTATTGAATTCTAGTGTTTGTTGATCTACTGCTACATAAGCAGTTACAAGACAAGTGAAGTTGTCTAATTTTAAATTATCAAGAGCTAAGTCCTCATTTTTATAAACTTTTGTCATTCCTCTTTGAAGACCCAAATCCAAATATTAATCTGGTGATACAAGTGCCAGACAAGGAAAGTTCATACTTTTGCAAAGTAGAACACGACATTAATTATTTGCCTAAGTTAGGTGTTAGAGTGGTTAGGCTAAGAGAAGTTAGCCCGTTCGTTACAAGTCTGTTCGAAACTTATTTAAACCATGTTCCGTAACCGTGTTCTAACATTTTGTCTGATTTGTCTTTTGAAGTTCATGTTACTTGTTGAATATATTTGACTGTTCACAAATTCCTCCCCTGCATCACATCTGACAGAGTTTTTGCATGTGAATGAAGAACCAGAAAAACAAAACAGCGGGTTCTAATTAATATTCTCTATGACCTTGTTACCTGTGATACGGCCTCTTATCAATAATCCTTCCATCTTCATCTGTATAATAAATAGTTTTGGTATCAACTCTTCGATGTAGAGGATCTGCATGATGATTGAATGGAGAATAAGGGTCTTGAGGCAACTCCCAAGCTAAGGCTGCAGTTGAACCGTACAGAAATATATCCCCAATACTGAACACCATTGCGTATGTTGTGCAGAATACTGAAAAGGATAAATTGGAAAGACATTATGAAATGCTAAATAGAGAGCTTTTGTATAACAGTTGCTGAGGGGACAAGAAAATAATTTGTTTTTGATTAGTGTAAGTTTTACAGTTTCTGATATTTGTTTTCGTTTTTATGATTTTAAATTTTTGACACAATTAGCTGGCTCACAAAATCTTTTGTGCAGTTGACAGCTCTTAGTTTTCAAGGGGTTACTCACCGACCGCAACTGTCAACTGCACAAAAAAAAAAGTCAGTCCTGTATCTACAGATAAAACTCTCCCAAAAACCAAATCTAGAATTATGAGTCAGCGCCAAAGAGCTTTTCAGTCATCCAACACAGTTACTCGCAGATTTGAAAGTACAAACATTTCCTCATTTCATCTTGTTGATTTCCTTTATAAACGATGCGAAACCAGAAATTGTTATAACAACGTTTTCCGTGTTTTAAAGCGCACGTTCAAAGGGTCATTTGTTAGGAGCTCAGCAATCCTTCGCTCTAATAGAGGATTGCATCCAATATGCTGTTTGTAGTCGCGGCTCTTTAGATTTGTAGTGTCCAAATCAGGGGTGAATTAATGTCAGGGTTTGTGGCAAATGCTGCTTTATTTATGGGAAAATGTTCTGGAATGTTTCACAGATACTTTAAAATGTAATATTTGACCACATATTTTGGTATGCACTTTTGAATAGCATTCTGATTAACTACAGACGACAGCAGGTCAACGTATACGAATCTGTCAAATTTTACCATTCAAACATACCTCCGTTGTGATAAGGTTGAAAATCTATTGCAGAAATTTGACAGATTGTGGTAACCTGATGTGCTGTCGTCTGTACTTACAGTAATAAGGATATGATTTTCAGCCATATGTTGAAACAACTATCAAAAATATTTTGTGTTAGTTTTGTAGCACGGGTGTTTATTTTTACATATCCTTGCACGTCATTCACGTTTGTAATTTTTCCGAACGACACTGAAGCTTAGTTCTTATACCAGTAACAAAAAATAGTATCATCTACACTCTACAGTATGGATATTATTATAGGTACAAAATTTAACTTACCTAATTGTAGAGAACTGCCTTCAGGAAATATGAGGAATCTTTTCTTCCTAGATAATACTTCACTTTTCTTGTAAACTATAACTTCTTCAGTATCATTTACTTGTGCCTGGGTCTGAGTTGACAACACTATTAATAAGAGCGCTAAATTAATTAATAACTTCATTTTGTTTATTATTTCTAATTTTAAGATAATTAGTTTCGCTTTCTTCCTCTATTTTAGGTTTATCATCATATTTTTCTTTTTCTATATGAATATTATTTTCAGGTTAATCTTTTCTTCTATGTATGGCTTAGTAAAGTACCACATTCGGTTCTAAGATAACAGTGTCAGGATTATCCGCGAAACGGGCCGTGGATCACGACTAACAAATAACAGTTAACCGTTACTATTTAGTATACAGGGTGATTTTTATGCGTAGTAAAGTGTTACACATTTTTTTTTATTTGGGTCAACTAATGTTGTGACAATTCCGTGACAATGTTTTTTTTTTAATATAATAACCTAATAATATAATAAGTTAATAATAACCTAATTTGTTATTTGTTTACTTTACAAATCATAATGTGTTCCTAATTAATATTTGCCTGAAAATCCCAGCTGCAGATTTTTTGTTGAATATCCTCTGTTGTTTACAGGCTTCATATTTAAATGATTTTTCACATTCTATCAATACATTTATTATTTCTTCTATCACAGCTATTAATTCTACCGCCAAATCCATACGCCCTCAATTTACATAAAGTACGTAACTGCAAACACAATTTCAAACACCATGTATAAGTATCATCGCGGTTGTACCAAAACCTGTAGGCCATGTCAAAGAATACACACCAATAAATAAAAAATCAAATAAAACCTACTTTCGTGAAATAGTTTCGCCATTTAGTCTAGTCCATGTCACTGAATACTCTTCGTATAAGTATAACTTGCTTCTTGAATTGGAATTTTTGTTTTTTTCGTTTTTGAAAGTGGATTGCTATTTTTTTAAATAATATAGTTGCATTATTTTTTTAACTTGGTAAGTAATTTAATGACATTTTAATTAACTTAAGTTTACAAAGTATTTCCATCACTTAGGTTGCAAAGAAATGTAGGACAGTAATTTACAACGATTCTCAGTCATTAACGTCAAATAAAACTTAAGTCATCAAATGTACTTGTCTGAAAATCTGTCTTACTTTCGTTTGGAAGATCATTCAAAAACTACTGGCCTACATTTTAATTTAACAAGGGCTAGTTTTAGAAACTCTATAAAAATTTTTAGACTACTATCTAATAGATATTGCCGTAGATTTAATTTTGAATCCATTTCTATGGCATTATCTATCGGATAACTTTCTACAACTTTATCAGAAACCTGTGACACTGGCACATAACTACAAGGCCACAATTTTTTTTTAAACCGACCTACATATTCCACCTCTTTTCAGGTTCGAATAAAAAGTTTCAAAATGAGAACTGTTTAAATATCGAACATTGCATTCCAACACAAGTAATATGAAGAACTTCGTGCCATTGGTGTTGATTTGCTACATAAGTTTAGTAGCATTCATCCTAATCGATGTTGGCGAAGCTAATGACACAAAGGCGGTTTTACACAGAAATAGGAGATACCTATCATTCCTCAATATGACTCGGTTTTATGTGAGTATTACCTTTTCTTCAAGTTACATTTATTACTTTCTTTTTTTATGAAATTGTATAAAAATTGCTTCCGCCAGTAGTTTCACCCACGTCCCGTGGGAACAACTCAACGCATCCATATAAAAAGTAACCTATTGCCTTCCTCGATAAATAGGCTATCTAACACTGAAAGATTTTTTCAAATCGGACCAGTAGTTACTGAGATTAGCACTTTCAACCAAAAAAACAAACTCTTCAGCTTTATAATATTAGTATAGATAGATAAGTATTGATATTCTAATCCTAAAGACCTCAAAATGAACGAACCAACGAACTACTGTAGTACAATACTTCATGAACTTCATATTTATGATAATCTGCTTATTTTTGCTACTGGACAAAGGCCTAATAAGACACAGAAGAGGCACGAGTATTGATTTTCAGTTTACTCAAGATGGATTAGATATTTTCAGTTTTTTCAAGAGCAAGTTTCCTCGACTTGTTTTCCTTAAACGTTCGTCTGTTTTTTTTTACGGTTAATTATTTCTTCTCTTTCAGCTCAAATTCAATTTCAAAGCGAACATAATCCCATGGAACCAACTGTTTGCTCAGGCTATTGGGTTCCGCATGAACTGGGACGCTCCTCCGACTACTTTCAGACCCTTCCATAGGATATACCGAAGGGATATTTACGATTTTGTTGAATCGTTGTTGGACAGGTAAGTTTCTACTTAGCATTCTAAGCCATATTTAACGTAAAAATGTAGGTGTTAATAATATCCTCGCCACTTTTTTTTATCGTCCCACTGCTGGGCACAGGCTTCGTTTCACAGAGTTGGATTGAGCGTTAATCACCACGCTTGTTCAATGCGGGTTGGCGATTTCAGACTTTATAGTCTAGGTCTCCCTTAAATGTTTTTCTTCACCTTTAATCAGCCATTGATGTCTGAGATATAATTAGGAATGATGTCATCAAAATAGTTAATCCATTTTTTTATGAATTCTTTTTCAACACTAGATCAAAATATTCGGACGAATCCACAATTGGCCATTTTCGTTTACCCTACATATAAAACTCGTCTGTTCAAAATCATACATTAAAACCTTTTTTTTTTTCAGGAACGGACTGCACGGCTACCATTGCTTGCGGCGTGCCATCTGTGAGATGCAAATGATCTCGGAACCAAATGCTATATACCACAAACTTTTGAAAATAGTTTTTAGGTAAAATAAAATTTTGTATTTTGTTTAGTTCATGTAATGCATATTTAAATTTTAAAATGATCGTTTTATGGTCAATACACCTATTCTTTTTACCTTTATTGACCAAGGAGCGTTATGTTTTGGGATCTGATGAAAACAAACAAATGTATGTCTCTTTTTTCTTTTTTCAGCAATCAGAAATGTTTTATTCATCAAACATTACACCTATGTTAATTATATAGGACTTACAAATACACCATATACAAGTTATATCAACTTTATCTAAAACAATTTAATTTCAATTTAATTTAATTTCAAAAAAAAAAAAAAGAAAAAAAAAAATTCTGTGCTTTATTTTAATTTACGTTTGTTTTTTTTCAGAAAAATATCTTCAGCTACTGAACGGTGGCACAACACTACTGCATCAAACTGCCATATTTCTATGAACACGTGCCCCTTATCATTGCTAGAAGTTTCACCTTATACTGATATTGTTTAAGTGTTTAAATATATATAGAATTAAGTGTTATTAACTTTGTTATTATAGTTTGAATTAAATATCGACTGAATTGAATAGATTTTTTTTCTTTACCGCTCGAAGTTGTACTTACTTTTTTTTATTTTAGCAACTGCCTATTTCTTTTTTTGCCCAACTCTCTACCTCTTTAGGTTAAGTTTTCAGTTTGTCAAAGCTCAAAACCTTTTACCATTCATTAATATTAAAAATGCTAAAATGACTCTGTCTATCTGTCTGCGCCGCTTTCACACCGAAACGACTGAAACGATTAAAAAATTTGGTACACAGATAATCTTAAGACAGAGAAAGGAATTAGGGCACTTTCAACGTGTAAAGTAATTCCTTCGGGGTGCACAGCTAACCCTAGAAAAAAAGTTCCATATTATTTTTCCTCAACTCTTCATCTAACTTAGCCGTCGAATAAATTGTCGCAAGTGTGACTTTAGCCTAATAACATAACAATTTGCACATTCTTCAATGCACTCCAAAACAGTAGGAGACAACCTACATCCTACAAACTAGTTTATGTTGTTCAAACACTATAATTATCGATAAACTATACATCAAATACAACCTACTTTGAGGAGGCCTTGTTATTCGTGCATATTTCTATGTGTGTATTGTTATTGTTCGTTTTATTATTTCTATGTGCACATGTGTCTTTGCTTGTGTGAAGAAGAAAAAAATAACTAATTTAAAGTTAAGGTGAAACTAATTAAACCAAATATTAAGTGACTATATTTATATTTTGGAAGGAACCGTTAATGTGCATTCTGATGAACGTAAAAACGTGTAAATTATTGTGGACCTTATTGATTCATTAACATTTAACCCACTATAAAAAAATCCTGCAAAACATAAACAAATTATACAATGATATAGTGTTATAATAAATTCTGGCATCGTTAATTGTAAGGGTTTCAAACTTGTAATTAAATGAAATTTCTTTGTTCGTAATTAAGAAAAAATCAACATTCAAAATGAATAACTATTTGCAAGTTTGTGTCGTGTGCTACCTTAGTTTTATAGTGTTTATACTTATTGATGTGGGTAATGCTAATGATACCATGGTTCACCGATACAAAAGGTATCTTAGCTTCAGAAACATGTCGCATTTCTTCGTAAGTATTTCTCTATTTTGTCTGTATTTAGTTCCTTACATTTATGAAAGCCTTGATCAATTATCATTTCTGCTATTTTATTTCTATTGACGGATTTCAATATACCAATCTATCTGTTAAATCTGACATTTCTTGTTTTTGGTCATGGAACATCATATAATACCTAAGAATGGAACTGGACAATCTTAGTCCTGCCTAGCCTCAATTAGTTTGAAATAGTCTACGATTTGTTGTGTCATATCTTACTCAGAAGTCTAGTTTCTATGAGATTTCTTCTATAGCGGAATTGAAATTATTTTTTACTACTTACCAATCTTTCTTTAATTAAAAAATCCTTTAAACTGATTCCAGCTCCGTTTTAACTTCAAAGTCAACATAGTGCCGTGGAACCAGATCTTCGCTCAAGCCCTAGGGTTCCGTATGAACTGGGACGATCCACCGGACACTTTCCACCCTTATAGAAACCATTTCATTCATAGAAGGAGTATTTATAGTCATGCTGAAACTCTTTTGGACAAGTAAGCTTACTATGTTCTTATTTTTTTTTTTTTTGTTAAATACCACTTTATTTTACACTTAAGTAACAATATACAAATTAATTATATACAAATGAAAACTATTTTCTATATATAAATAAATAACTAATAAAAATAAAAAAAAACAATACCTATATTACAAATATGTACACTAAGCGTCAAAGTATTCCTCCGCATCGCTGTCATCCGGTAACGTGCCCAGAAGACTGGCTGCATTGCCACGTTGTATGGCAATGCTAATTCTTTGACCAAAGAACAAGCCAGCCCTCTGGTCACGCGAAGCGTCGATCAGTCGCTTAGAAATTTCTTTGACCAAGAGTCTCGAACTAGGACCCCATGGTCCGAGCGTTTCGACCCCAAACGGCTCAAAAGTTCTTATAAGATCTATATTTTCATTTAATAGATTAAAGTACGAAACTTTTAGCCTATGCAAAAATATTTGGAAAGTACGTAATATAATTTTACATTTTTTAATTGAGTGTCTAATGTCTTTCAAAATTATTTGTACTAGGCGCACATATGTGGTAGGAGCCTTTTCACTTCCACTATATTGCTCAACACGTCTTACCAAGGGTAATCAGGATGCCCGGGTAACTGGGTTGTGGAGGTAAGATAGGCAGCCGCTCCATGTAAAATACTGGTTCTCAGCTACATCCGGTTGGACTGGAAGCCAACCCCAACATAGTTGGGAAAAGGCTAGGCAGAAGATGATATTGCTCAAATAGTTTTGCCTTTAATGTGGAGATAGCGGAGTTCACCGTCCTGACCTCTTTCTAAGTCAAAATTAAAATTCTGTGACAGAATAAAATGTCCTTAATATTTCAGAATATTGACCTGATTCTACCATTAAGGTCAATAATAATGTTTGTATGTTTTCGGATTTATAAGTCAGCCAAAAGATCAACGCTAACTAATACAAATAGAAAACTTTCTCTAACAGGAAAAATATTTCTTTTCTTCCGTTATACTTTCTTGTTTTAGTTATTTCATATGAGAATTGATGATATAGCATCTTTACTGATTGCTCAATACTTATAGTTTTCATTCCACTAGACTGATTTTTGTATAGGTACTCAGTATGAACACAGTTAAACCTTTTACCTAGTTCCAAGTTATTTGTGTTTTTCTTTTAAAATATTTTCCGATTTATCTGTGTAGATCATACTTTTTAACATCAACCATACACCAATATAAATAAAGATAAATTCATGAACTTCCATGAAAATTCACCAAAAATAAATTGATTGCCCTAGGAACGGCCTGAATGGATACCACTGCGTCCGCCGAGCCATTTGCGAAATGGAAACGATCCCTGAACCTCACAAAATATACCACAAACTTTTAAAAATGGTATTCAGGTAATATAAAATGACATTTTTAATGAAATTATGGTCTTAGCTGACGCTCGTTGAAACGCTCAAATGAAATTACGAGCAAATTTCACGCCAAAATGGACATTCGTGTTCGGAAATTACAACGTGGCCCTGGTAGAAACAAAAGTTTAAGGTTCAGTTGAAACATTATTTCTGGAAATTAGATTTGGAATCTCAAGTTTTTGTTATTGGTTTGATTTAATTTTAATGTTATTGTATAGACGTGATTCTGTCTACTAAATTTCCATTATCATAACCAATATTTCTTGTCCTCCAATTAACGTGTTACACGAATGGATAGAGTAAAGAATGTTAGAAGATTTAGTTTGAAAGCGGCACCGTCACGGAAAAACTATGTGGAAACCAACTGTCATGATGTGGGCATGTGATGCAGAGGAATGAGGATCTCGTTGTGGAGATGGTTTTTAGCATGAATGTGACGATGACTATAGAGCAAAAAATCGACGGTTGCGTAGTGTGAAAGTCGATATATGTGAGTCTGGTAAGATTTTACTTAGAAGAAAACACGCTGCGCTGACCCCAAATAAAATGGGGATAAAGGCAGGAGGATGACGATGATGTCCTGCAATATCAGTTCTTCAATTTTGCAGATACCCAAAATCTGTTATTTTTAATTATTTCCAGTCATCTAAAATTAAACTTTTTATTTCTAAATGAATTTAACATATTTCATTCGTATGTTTTCAGACAACAATCATCGGATACAGACAGATGGCACAACAAAACTACCGAAGACTGTGAAGTTTCCATATCATCATGCCCGTTTTCATTCCTAGACGTATCTCTTTACACAGATACTATTTAAAAAAACACTTATATACACATATACTATTTATAAACAGCATCATCTATAGATAAAATAAATGAGATTGTAAGGCTGTATTTTTATAGAATATAATATATTCTTACAAAAAGCTAGGCAGATGATGAAAATGCTAGGCAGAAAATTAATTTAATATCATAGTTGTAATTTTCCATAATAATAAAACACGTGATAGCTTATTGTTTTTTTTTTCATGTATGTAAGAAAAAAATAATTTAAATTATATTTGATTATTATTTTAATCACCATAAAATTACCTATTAGTATTACGTAAAGATAAATAAATTATGACTGTAAAGGGCACCCTCCACCATTAAAAACTACCAAAACCTAATTCCTCCCAAAAACATCTTGCTACTCAAATATCTGACATCTATATCAAATTCCATACAAACCTACAGACGTTCAAACAAGTAAAAAGGCCGTGTACCCACCTAATGACGTCACATAATAATACGGCGCTAACAAGCTCTACCCGGATGCCTGCCCGTAGTAATGTACACCAGTTTTTAATTAAATTATTCGCTCGGAATTCTAGTTTAGTTACACTAGAGGTTTTATGTAAAAAACTAACTGGGATTTTTTTCCATGTACGGTGGAAAAGTTACCCATGGTCCTAGTTAAGGTTTGAGCTGTGTTTCTCCCTAAATGTGTCATTAAATCTGACCAGGAGTCGCATTTTTAGTTTTAAGGACTCAATAGCATGAATTTCAGATTTTTTTCAGAATTCATTTTTTTTATGAATGTTTAAAATTTCGTGTCCTACCTCGAATTTTGAACAGTTACTGCTTTCACCGAATCAGAAATCTAATTTATTTAAGGAAAATCCGTAGTTGGTAGATGTATTACAAATTACCCCTTAATATAGACCTATTTAAGGAAAACTCACCAATTTAAAAAAAAGCTCAAATGTGGCTTTTCCTCATTCTTGACCACAGCAGGAAAAAGCTTTATTGTCATAGCTTTGTACGCAAATATCCACGTATTTTTATCTCTTTTTCACACATGAAACATTCTATCTCCATCTTTGTCTACACTTTGAACTGGACTAATGAAAGCTCAGTGCGTTGTAAGCACAAAATAAATCTAGTTAGGTACCATTGGACCAGTCAATAAATTCTGGAGGCGTCTAAATCGGCTGCTATTGAGCTGATTGCCCAATGGGACACAGGGGGAGACAACTATTTTAAGTCGAATAAAATACTGGTAAGTATTTGTCATGTTCTTAAGGCTCAAGAAGAAAGGCAGATAAGATTTTAAGAAGAAATAAATACAAGTAAAAAAATATGCAAAAAAGAAAAAATACAATGAAACGCTTAAATACTTTTTATATACTTGTATTTCAACTTAAAGCTGCCCTGATTTTAATTAATCTGTCACCGTTTCTACTCATTTATTTCAAATATTTTTTTAGTACAGAATAAATCTTAATTATTCTAGAATAAAAGTTTAACATGTCTCTCATAAAGGTCCTTCAAATCGAACAAAATCAAATCTAAGACCCTAAACAGACAACATACCAAACAGAATTTAAACCCACAATCGAGAACCGATAGTTGACAAGCCACTAAGTCAATGTAAATATTGTAAGGAAAAGATCGTCTTTACGTGACCAGTAGCATATATGAGATTTACTTAATTTGTCGCAAGGAGCGGTTGGGGCAAACAGCCGGGCTTTGCTCAAGACACTTTATAACCAAGACTGCTCGGGATTACTCGTCCCGACATTTCTTTTGAGCCACATTTTCAGTCTCTTGGTCCGCGCTCCGGAGATAGTAAATGGCTAGTTTAAAGATTGGGTTTTTGAGCCATGTTTTAGAGGGTTTTGAGCTTTGTGCATTTGTTGGGTACGTGGGGGATGATGTAATAGTATTAGGGAATATTATTGTGGTTGTTGAAAATAGGAACTAGGTTTCTTATCCATTCTTTGTTATGGGAGTCTGTTACGTATCTTCAACTTATTTTTACAAAGCGATAAAAAAGTGACGTATTGTGACATAATATGATTTGAGTTTATGATTGAATTTCTTTCAGCCATGTTAAAAAAATAACTTCAAAAATCTTATTAATTTAATCTGTAAATTTAACACAGTCAAAAATATTTTTCTAAGCCCTTATTTCACAATTATTCTCTAGACTCTTCATCATTCGTCCCTCAGTATGCTGAACATCTCCATGAGGCCCTGCCCCTCAGGACAGCCGGAGTAGATGGAAGCACAGTTGAACATCTGCCTCCCGGCTGTGGCTGCATCGTAGTAAGAACCCATCAAGTATTGTAAGTCCTCGTCTTTGTCATCAAAAGGGGTCTTGCCGTAGTCTGGACTGGAATTTATAAATGTTACATATAGTTATCGACTTTAGAGGACTTAACTGAGGGTAGCTACCGCGGCCCTGGTACATAAAGGGCTCCAGAAAGAATGTGGTGGGTTTTAGTCAGTAAGAGTCAACGCTGCACCCACAGCGTCCAGAGTTAAGAGTCATTTAATGATTAAAAGGGGACTTAGAATTTATTTACCTCGACTTAACTTTCTAGTATTCGATATTCAGTGGTCATTAACGTACACATGATTTTAACTATTTTGGCCGGATTTTCGCACTACGTTTAAAATGTATTAAGATAAAAAAATACGCATTGCAAATAAAAATACACAATAGCATGATTAATATCATGGGAAATAGTCTATAAAAACCATTTTATAGTTTTAAACATGCTACTTGAATAAAGTAAATTACTTATTATTAAAATAAGGTAATCATTGCCTTCATTATTTCGCAACCGACCCCATACTTCCTCATTATTTAAATATAGCGATATCTACTTAATTAAGTGTAAAATATTCATAATGAGAACGCGATCAATGACCCGAAAGAGATTGACAGTTAAGTAATACAATTATTTTCGTGCCGTGCATTGTTAAATTAACTATTATGAGATTTATTTATTGAACAAATATTACCTGATGCCGTTTAAAAACAGTTCAAAGTACGAGCTTTTGGTTCTTCTTTTATTCACACGGTAACCTCTAAGTATCACGAAAACAACAGGTTTACTTTTATATCTGAGATCGATGGCAATCTAAGGCTTAAGAAAATTATCTGTTTTATAGAACCATACTCTTCAACATATTTAATTGAAATAATGCACCAGTAAGGTGATCTATATCTCAAAGCTGATCTCTCAGTTGTGCACGAGAGATTTGACGGAGATCTACACTAGCGTAAAATAAGAATGAGGGTTCAGAATACTAAGTGAGGATCCACGAAAGGTGCAGATGGTGTTAACTGTTTGTATTTATTAACGTCAACAAAATGTACTTACGTCAGCAAAATGTGAAGTATTTCTCCCACCAATCCCTCTTCTTCCACTGGATACTGCGCAGCTTCACAAATTGCTCGAAACACGCACTCGTCACCATTCATGCCTTTTCTGAAAAGTAAAACGATAACAAATAATTCATATTGCGGACACAAAAAACTAAGTTCAGAATTTTTTCTTGACCTCTTTCCCATTCTAGCTATATTGAGGCCAGCTTCTAATAAAGAATCTGCAATTAGTAAATCATCCGCCTAGCTTTTTTACAAACTATATTAGGATCATCTTCCAGTTTTATCCAGATGTCTATCTAACCTCCTCAATCCAACTGTTTGACAGACTTTCTAGCTTCTGACTACTCTTAACGACTGCCAAAAATATTCTTATACATAATAACCCCCTTTAAAGTGCCTTCCGAAACACGGAAAAGTTAGTCGAGCCAAGATGGTCATCTATGTATTGTGACTGTTTCTTACCTTCCAACTAGCTATTGGAGTTAGAGGTCAACATCTCTTTTAAACAGCTTATATAGCTATGAAACAGCCAATACAATGTTTTTGAATAATCCTACTTCTGACATAGCCTTTTTTTTTTTTTTTGTCGCTGGGAAGAAATGACAATTACGCATCCCCTTCCTAGGTATATGTGGGACTCCCCGGTAAAGTCGTTCCCACTAAAAATACCCAGCGGCACTCCGACCTCGCCTGAGTGGGGAGGGCCTGGGAGTCCATAGCGTCCAGGCCCCCACCGGCGACTGCCCGCCTTACGGCAGGCCCCACAACCTCCCCCCTAGTGGGGAGGGGCCTTTATGACCGGAGCACGCGGCCATTTTGGCCTGACGAGTGGGGTGACTCCTGTGATGCAGGTGGTGGCGCCCCCGCGCCTGCAGCCTGCTGGTCATCCCCTGGGGCGTATGAGGACGGAAGTAGTGTTCGTCGTCTTCGGCCCCTTCTTCGTCTGCGGAGCGGCGCTGCGAGAGGGTCGTCTTCCCATATGCGCTCCGCGGCCTCCTTCTGTGACATGACGTCTTCACAGAAGGAAGCTACCGCTGCCCATGCCTCCTCACCACTCAGCATGGCCGCAACTTCTGACATAGCCTGGACTTCTTGATTCTTCTTCACATCATCACTAATTTCTACTACAAACAAAATACTCACGACTTCAGCATATCAGCAACGGCCGTATAGAAAGTAAGCCGTTCATCTCTCCTGGCTGCTATCTCTGCCTCCCTCTGCTCTCTCGACACCGTCTTGATGAAATAGTACTGGGACAGCTGGGTTATGTTCGTGAACTCCACGTATTGGTACTGGAAGTTGGCGGCGAAGGCTAGGCTGATGTAGTCCTCTGCTTTGATTGGTGCTGAGAGGCCGATGATAAGCTGAAGAAGGTAGAAGAGGTGGAATGAGAACTTTTTTGTTGTTCGTATAAAGATTTTGTAATTTCTTCCAATGAGTCATATGACACAAAGTGTTTATCTAAGTATGTGCTTTTGTGTTTTTTTTAATAGCCGTTTTATTGTCCCACTGCTGGGGACAGGCCCCCTCTCAAATTGAGAAGGATTGAGCGTTAATCACCACGTTTGCTCAATGCGGGTTGGTGATTTCAGACTTTACAGTCCAGGTTTCCTCAAGATGTTTTCCTTCATTTTTTATCATGTCTAAGACATACTTAGAAAGTAAATACAAACTTAGAAAAGTTGCAATGGTACTTGCCTGCCCTGGAATCGAACCCACACACTCATACTTGGGAGGTTGGTGCTTTACCCAATCTCTTCAGAATAGGCCTTTATCCAGCAGTAAACGTTTTTCGGCTGCTTAAAATTGGTTTTTGGGTGTTTGAAAACGGGAAACACCACAGCTCATTTTTCTTATTGAGAATTTGAGACATATTAGAGATCCTACCTTATAGGTACCTCCTTGAGGGTAAACCAGCGGTAAGCTGTTGATCTGCCGCTTGACCATCGCTCTGTGCTCTGCTTCATCATCACCAGTCACACATGTACTCAACAGCAACATAGCAGCGATAATATGGTTGCCACTGGAATTTTACACATAAAGATAAATAAAAAGCAGACATAAATACAATAGTGTTGGTAGTTAAATTAGTTATGTAACAGCCACGCTTATTTATTTAAAAACGTGAATCTGAAAGATTTTTTCCAAATCTACCATATTTACTTCAAAGTTGAAGCTATCTACTTGAAGTATGCACATACAATCATTGTGAAAGTTCATAAAAGTTGCCTGTGATTAAAAAAAAATGTTTTAGAACAAAAACAAGATGTTCCTGCTTTGTTAAAACCAAAAAAATATCCTTAATTCATACACTTAAAAATAATCTGTTTTTATAATTTCACACTAAAATCTGGTCAAAAAAAAAAATAATTACCACCATTTTGAAGACGTCATTCTTTTTTGCGTAAATATCACTTTTTCATTGAACTCCCTACTAACACCAAACAACACGCAACATTATCTCACTGCATAATTTCGGGATAAACTTTTAATTCGAACAGCCAATCAGGTCGCGAGTAGTCACTTCACGCGTGCCCACTGCCTATCAATGCTGTCATGTTGAAAAGGTGTCAATGCACCCGCTGTGTGTACCCGGACTTATAAGATCGTGTTCACACTGTAAACTAGATTTGGGTTATTCCGGGTTGACTTTTGTTTACACCTTTTTAAGAAAAATGCTGAATCATGCTTACTGGCGTTGTTATCGTCGTAGTCTAAAAAAGTCGAAGCTGAAGGGATTTGCCCATATTCACCATAATTTAGTAAATTGTCAAACACATTCCAGGAGTATCGAACCTCCTCACTCTTGCGACATATTTAGATACCGTGGCAACCTTTGGACGTCATGGTCTCTCGTGTCATGGTATATCTTTGATGCGCACCGGCACGGTCAACATAGGGATGGAAGGAGGTGACCTCCCGGAAGGTTCCCGCTGTAAATCATCGCTATGAACTTATAAGAATTTGTTTCTCTAGTTTTATGAGCATCGATATTTTTTATTCAAGTGTTGTGCAAGTCGTTCCCAGATTCCCAACGCGCATGTAGCTCTACCAAGAACAATTGAGATTTTACATTAAGAGCGCAAAATTAGAAGCTTGCACCGGGTGCAAAAAAAGTCAAGTCACTGAGAAAAAAACAACAAAAAATGCCAAATTCTTAGCAGGGAATTGAACGGTTTATGAAAAGTACCGCAACACTGCACACGGCTTTAGTTGAGATCTTCAAGTCACATGACTCCGCCCACTGTTAAGTACCTACACTAATATGTTTATCCAACAGCAATCGCTCACGAGACAATAGGTACCTAAAATTGACGTATTACGTATAATGATAGCGTTGCTTGCTATCCGGATTTAGTTATGGAGATTTACAAAAGAGAAGTCCTTTTTTAATTTTTTCAGCAAGAAAGAACATTGAATTCAAATAAAATTGTATTTTGTAGGTATTTTATTTATTTAAACGGTTTTGGTCAAATATTTAAAATAGATTCTTCAACTTATTTAGATGATAATGTAACCTGTTTTGTAAATTAAGAGAGAATAAAGAAAAATATATAAATATAATATAAATGACTTTTCATTCTAATTTAAATACAAAAAATTTCACCATAATTGTCCGGTTCATATTTCGAAAAATTAAAAACTTAAGAAAAACGCATATTCTACACCTAACTAGGTACATCTACACCAAACCAAAACTAGATAAAAATTCACGATTCTCAATAAGATATTCGAAAACTCCTATGTTTAGCAGCATTTCCTTAACGGTCAACTTCTCAACGTAATACGTATCTTACAAACTTCTATTGTCTTAGTACAGTTTGACACGTTGCACTAGCACGATGCTTTCCAAAGCAATTATATCGATATTTATAACGGTAACTTCAGTAAGTTTCACTGTAATTGCTGAAGGAATTAAACCTAGTGAAATTGTACATAGGGAGCGTCGTCAACTGCTGTATTTGAATAGCTCTGTTTTACAGGTATGTACGAGTAAAATACTGTTTAATAATATTGTACATTGTAGACACAATTTATTAATATTTACATACATTGCAAGTTAAATAAAAGCTTTTAAAAAATAAAAATATTTCTGGATACATTAAATTAATTGGTTATCAAACCTAAAGTAGATAAGACACAACAGAAATAAACTAGACTCGGATCAATAGTGATAATAATCACTAAACAATTTTCGGCATAAAAATGTTATTTTACACTTTTTCTTATGAAAACTAAAACATCATCTTTAGCCTTTTTTAACGTCTTATTGCAGGACATAGTCCTCTTCTCGTTCAAAAAAGAAATTATCGTTGTTTACCGCTACATAAATTTGCACTTACCTTATAGCTAATGTCATATGTTCAGAGAAACTAAAACACAACTGAAACTACTGAACCGGTTTAATCTAGTCTAGTGTAGCAACTATCGCCCTTACGGCTTCTTATTGTCAGTGTGACAAAGGCATCAATTGAATAAATCTCATTAAATTAGAACTTTTTCATGCCAATGATAAAAAGGTAATAGCATCTCCAAAAACTTCTACACTGCTTCCAAGCTGAAAAAAAAAGCGGTGATGAACTTTCCAGCAACACCGCTGCTGCTAACTAAACTTAAATTATTACTAATACATCATTATCGTTTTAGAAGATAATGGCGAGGCAGATTAAGAAATCGTTATTTAAATTGAGCAATACAATCAGGATAAAGTAATTAACGCGTCCGGATAGCAACTATCCTATAACCCAAACCTAAGCCCAAACCTAGATTGGTACAAAATTCCATGAAAATCGTTATACCATTCTAGTTACCGACATAAGCTACGCCCGACTTATATGTATGGTTTCTATATACATAAAGAATTGATTATTTTTGCTCATGGACATGTTTTTGACGTAACCCCTCCGAAAATAACCTGTTTATGGCTACCAGCCATTACTCGTTCAAGTCTGTCGTTACCAGTGACTTACTGTTTACTTACGGGATTGTTTGGTATCCTTAAGTTTAGAACACTTAGATACTTGAACCAGTTTCGAAGGTTTTACATAAAATTATAGATAGCATATCTGACGAAGCTGCCTTAGAAAAAAAATTGTTTACATCACAAATATTACCTACAGCTATCTAGAAATTTGTCCTTAAAGTCTGATGACTAACCCTAAGGTGTTTCACACACGGCGCTATGCTCCACCATGGTTGTTGACGAATGGGATTTCTTCCTTCTGGGTATCTACCTTAGCTACCTTCCATGTTATCCGCTCAATCTTTTCATGCAGACACCGCCCAACCGCGCGGACAACTACGGCATTTTCTTAACCTCGCGGAATCCGCGACGGTTTGCGGTTTCGTGAGTCACAACTATAGGTGACATTTGATCTATTAATGTATAGTATTAGTTTTATAGCCGATAAATGGATACACATAATATTATGGCCTCTATAACCTTGAAGTTGCTGTGATTCATAGAAAAAGCATGTAAAGAAATTCCCGTCCGACTCGTGAAGGTAATTTTAAGTATCGAGATTTTTGATGAAGGTTTAATAAAATCCTTTATTTTCTTCGCCTCAACGAACGAGCTCAAAATACAAAAAAAACTACAATCGGCATTGGAAGATTACTTAGATATGTAGGTAAGTGTTCACTATACACCGGTCTCCAAACTGCCAAACTTTTTATTCTTGTACAACGAAAAACATGAGTTTGACAAACCAGCCATGTCTGTAAGCTAATGTTAAGCGCAAAGGGGTGCAAAGCAGGCTGATATAAATTAACAAGTTATTGATTGATTTTTTGCATTATATTCCTTTAAGATAACAGAAAAAAGACTGTCTGCTAGTGAGGAGCATAACTGGTCCCTAGTTTTAAAGTAAGCTTGAATTATTCATATAATTAAGACGTACCTATGCTTCCAAAGATCTAAAATGTGAGTTCACAAAACTAGCCTAAAATACTGAAAAAAAAAGTTCAATATCCGTTGTTTCCAGAACCCATGTTTAACATCTACGTTAATTCTATCAATTTCCATCGGATATCCAAAACGATTACCATCACTTAACGTAGTGCGGCACTTTAAAAATTCGACAACTCATGTCATTTAAACGTGCGCACGCACCTTAGCATCATGATATCCGAAAAGTTGTTTTTTACTCTAACTATACTAAACTTTAACATACTATACTTTGCTTATGGGAACGATATGGATCATAGTGATGTATTGCACAGGAATAAAAGACAGTTGTTATGGCCAAATAGTACCACTCTACAGGTATGTGTTTAAGTTTTGGTTTAACTGTAAAAATGTGTGTAAGCCGGATGTTTTAGGATTACCGTTAGTTAGAAAAGTATGAAGTTTTTTGATGATGTAGTTTCATGTCTCATGAAAATATTGTACTGTGTGATACGTTAATTAAGGTAAGTGAAAAAGTAATTTAGGATAATTCCGTTTTCATACTAATAGTTCTTCAAGATTTATTCAACTTATCACACGGATAGTTAAAGACATTCATCCGAAAGAATAATTCTCCTATTTAGGAAATCTAGATTTACTCATGAAACCCTTTATATTCTCTTCACAAAGGTTACCTTAAATCTAGACAAAGCTGCTTATGCATGGACCTTTTTAAACGAAGCCTATTAAGGAGATGGATATACCAAATCACAGGAATATGAACTTTATCCACGTCTTATTAATGCACAATTTTACTTAAAAATTTTCTTCATTTCAATACATACACGTGTAACTGAAACCATAACACTGTAATATCATCCTTGAGACGAGAATATAATAACACATTATGTTATATCTACTCAATGCCTCCTGATTTTATTTATTGGAAAATTGCTCTGTGAATATTTCCTCTATAATGTTATCAGAATAATAGGTATTCTTGAAATTATGTTAATAATATATTATGTTGACTGTGGCATATGACTCACATGGTGCTTTAATTTTGTAAGGGTATTTTCTGTCAAAAGGGAACTGAGACAATTTAAACTCATAGAAATGAAATTGACCGTAAAAATTTTAACTTCTGAATGCAAGAACTGATACAGAACGTCTATCTTTAAGAGTGTAAACGTTGGAAAAATAAAATATTGATTATACTTCGTATAGACTATCTTCGTGGTAAAATTAAAAAAAAATCCTAAAACCTTTTTCAAATTCTCATACCTAGGAAGTCTTGTAGGAAAAAAATGTCAATGAGAATTAGAGCTATCATCCTTTAGAACGACACAGCCACACAAAACACATGATAGCTAAAATACGTTATGTTCTAGAAAATGTTGGATGTTTAAGCTTTTAATATACTCACAGAGAAAAGGGTCCTTTTATCGGCAAAGGGGGCGACAAGGTAACTCAGTTAAGGCTCCATTTGCAACGAAATATAGGAGTATAATCCAATCATGTGGCTCTCGGTAAAAATAAGGACCTATCCGCGTTGGTGTTTAAGGAAGAAATTAATTGGATTTTTCAAATCATTGGCCACATCTTAATAATTTATTTTTGGTTATCATCTACTTTGAAAGTAAAGTGGGTGTAAAAGTGACTTAGGTAAACGTGAGACTTCACCATTGTGGGGTACAGTGAAATATCTCTTCTGGTCTACTCACTCTAACAAAACCGAATATTTCTGAACTGTCTGCGAAATTGCAACTTTTGAGCGCGAACACATGCTCAGTGGACTCGCAATGAGACGTACTTTTTGTTCGCGAACAGCACCCTGTTTTAAAGTCTATGTACTTACATGCAAACTAATCATTTTTGTCCCAAACTGTAACTCCACTCATCTATTTACAGAAACCTAAATGTGACTTTGAATTCATTTATTATTTCCTCACTTTCCAGTTCAACGCTGGCTTTGGCTTTCCAAGTGCAGCGAAACACATCAACGTAAACTACGCATTTCAAGCGAACTTTCAGCTGCCGTGGAACCGCACTCAGATACCCATAGACATATTAGAAGCCAACAGTGGATATGTTGGAACATCACGGAAGAAAAGAGAAGCGGGGATTAGAGAGGACAAAAATGGTGATTATAAGGACGATGCAAGACTTTATCACTTCTATAAACATGTGGAGTCCATTTTAGATGGGTAAGTTAGTGTTTGATTGTTCTAGAATATTTTATAGCTCGATTTAATTCGATTCAAGAATCAAATGTTTGATAAACATCCAGAAGTAGGTAGTTCCAGAATCACAGCCTTATCGAACCTAATAAGATTTTTGTTAAGACTTAAAAGAACCATATTTATTATTTATAAGGAAAACTTACTTATTTACTTACATGTGGAGCCTATTCTGTTTGTTCCAAAAAACGGCCAACCAATTTGGATGAAATCTGTTACGGATTCTCATTTTGATTGCTATATATTATCAGAGCGAGACAGACCGCGCGAAAACTGTTTCATACTTTTAATTCTGGGCAACCTCAAGTATTGGCTTGTATGCCAAACAATGTAAATGCATTATCTACATATTAAGTGCTGCACTCTCTTTACGCGTTATGCTACCCTGGTATAGTCGACAGCAAGTCAGTCTACCCAGATCTGTCAAATTTTGCCAATCGAAAATTAACCTTCCACTATTGTGATAAGGTTGAAAACCGGTCATAGAACTTTGACAGATCGTGGTAACTTGATGTGCTATCGTCTGTGCATCTACGAGTAATGTGCGACACTAACTAGAGAGCCAATTACTACTTAACGTGTTCATTAGACGTCAGCTGTGGTCCTGGGTAATTGCAAGTTTGTGAGAACATAAATACTAACCAGCCTATAATGTACCCACTGCAGTCCCAGCAGTGGGCATATTATACGACAAATAAATGTATCTGAACGAAAAAAGGAATATGATAATGCTTAAGAATGGAGACTTCTTTACTTATGGGGCTGCGGGTTGTTCAAAAGAGTTACCACAGCCCTGGCACACAAAGGGTTCCGAAGGAACACTGTGGGCTTTAGTCAGTAATAGTCTGACACTTTTTTTTTCTTTTTTTATATCGATGGGAAATCATCAGTATGACCCCTCCCGCTGTGGGTGACAGCGGAAGGGAGTGTCAGTTTACTGACTAAAACCCACCGTGTTCCTTCGGGAGCCCTTTGTGTGCCAGGGCCGCGGTAACTCTCGCGAACAACCCGCAGCCCACACTCACGCTGTCACCCACAGAGGGAGGGGTCATCTAATCATTTCCTATCGATAAAAAAAAGACTTCAAAATCTGGCATAATCCAGTATAACTTTATCAAATAAATGGATCTTAAAAATAGGTATCGTTTATCTTGACTATTTGTTGGCAACTCTCATAAAAAAAATTAACAGAAGAACAACTGTACAATGTGTAAAAATACTGACATTTTTGATAACGATGTACGATCTGATCAGCTTGAGCAAATATAAGTACAACTCAGTCATGATGATGGTTTCATAAGCATATATTGTTCTCGATGTTTGAACCAAAAAGGCTTCAAATATAACAAATGACGTGTTTGAAATCAAAAGCAATGTCACAAATTAATTTAGTCTCCCAGAGTTAATACTCCGAAAGCTATATTCATAACTATACATAGAACTTAGTTCAGGTAACATCAGCAAGCAAAGCAATACACGTTACTAAACGATGTGTTGCACATTACTGATATTAACCTCGACGGCTAAATTATATTTGCATAAGGGTCGGGTTAAACACGATAGTTCGACATATTAAACTACGTACGTAACCATAAGCGCAATAACGTAGACTAAGGATGCAACTAATCATCATCTGCCTAGCCTTTTCCCAACTATGTTGGGTTCGGCTTCCAGTCTAACCGGAGCTTCTGATTGTTCTGATTTCTGACCCTGAAAGACAGATTTTTTAAAAAAAGTCGTTTTGAAGCCTTTACGTTATAAACAAAAAATGTTTCCTGTCTATAATTAATATGGATATAAATTTAAACTAATAATTAAGTTATTTTCCTACTTCGAGTAATTCTACATCTGTTCAGACGTCATGATAAAGAATAAGGTCGCCAAACTGGGTTCGTGGGTCGTCGAGACAGGATTTTAGGTCACCGTAGTGGAAAAACGCCTAAATATATGTATAAAATTGTGACAAAACCGTAATACAGTTTTCCAAGCCATCACGTAGCTTACAAGTGATTTCAATAGAGAAGTTAGTGTGAATCCTAATACGTTTATCACGTCTCTAATCGCACTTGTTAAGCGCGGTCTGATTTGTAAGACGAATTATCGCTTTTTCGTCTTACTGGACACTGAACTTTACTTTGCCGTCATTTGGTCACGCCGAAAAATAACAAAATTTACTAAAAACTAGCTTCTGCCAGCGGCTACGCCCACGTAAAACTTAAAATCCCGTTTTTTCCCGTTCCCGTATGAATTTCAGGAAATCCTTTCTTATATTACGTGAGAGTCTTAAGATGAACCTCTGTGCAAAATTTCAGCTTTATAGATTCACGGGTTTGGACCCTGCGTTGATGAGTAGGTGAATGAGTCAGAACTTTGATTTTTATATGCATAGATAAAACTAGCTTTTGCCAGCAGTTTCACCTACGTCCCGTGGGAACTACTTCAGGCACCCGGACAAAAGTATATAATAGTAAATATAATAGTAAATATATGTTTGTTTGAACGCGCTTTTCTCTGAAACTACGAGACCGTTTGGAAAAATCTTTCAGTATTAGATAGCCTATTTATCAAAGAAGGCTTAATGCTACTTGTTATCCGTGTGCTCGAACTAGTTTCTATAGGGCGCTGGTAAAACCGCTGGCGGAAGCTAGTCTAGTATAATTACGGTTGAAAATTTGAGATTTTCTCAAAGAAGTGAACCTTTTATCACATCGCTAATCTGTCCAGTTTGTGTGACAATTTAAGATATGTTACATTCATCATAACATAGCAAGTTAAAGCTCTAAAATATATATTTTTTTATGTTTGTTTACAGTATAGTTATACAGCACTTTACTCTAAACTGATTAACGTATTTTAGGTTTTCCCCACTTCTCAGCCCAAAATCTTAGTTTCTACTTACCTGTATTATTAAATAAGAAAAAATATGTTAAAGGACTTAATTANTGTTCTAGAATATTTTATAGCTCGATTTAATTCGATTCAAGAATCAAATGTTTGATAAACATCCAGAAGTAGGTAGTTCCAGAATCACAGCCTTATCGAACCTAATAAGATTTTTGTTAAGACTTAAAAGAACCATATTTATTATTTATAAGGAAAACTTACTTATTTACTTACATGTGGAGCCTATTCTGTTTGTTCCAAAAAACGGCCAACCAATTTGGATGAAATCTGTTACGGATTCTCATTTTGATTGCTATATATTATCAGAGCGAGACAGACCGCGCGAAAACTGTTTCATACTTTTAATTCTGGGCAACCTCAAGTATTGGCTTGTATGCCAAACAATGTAAATGCATTATCTACATATTAAGTGCTGCACTCTCTTTACGCGTTATGCTACCCTGGTATAGTCGACAGCAAGTCAGTCTACCCAGATCTGTCAAATTTTGCCAATCGAAAATTAACCTTCCACTATTGTGATAAGGTTGAAAACCGGTCATAGAACTTTGACAGATCGTGGTAACTTGATGTGCTATCGTCTGTGCATCTACGAGTAATGTGCGACACTAACTAGAGAGCCAATTACTACTTAACGTGTTCATTAGACGTCAGCTGTGGTCCTGGGTAATTGCAAGTTTGTGAGAACATAAATACTAACCAGCCTATAATGTACCCACTGCAGTCCCAGCAGTGGGCATATTATACGACAAATAAATGTATCTGAACGAAAAAAGGAATATGATAATGCTTAAGAATGGAGACTTCTTTACTTATGGGGCTGCGGGTTGTTCAAAAGAGTTACCACAGCCCTGGCACACAAAGGGTTCCGAAGGAACACTGTGGGCTTTAGTCAGTAATAGTCTGACACTTTTTTTTTCTTTTTTTATATCGATGGGAAATCATCAGTATGACCCCTCCCGCTGTGGGTGACAGCGGAAGGGAGTGTCAGTTTACTGACTAAAACCCACCGTGTTCCTTCGGGAGCCCTTTGTGTGCCAGGACCGCGGTAACTCGCGCGAACAACCCGCAGCCCACACTCACGCTGTCACCCACAGAGGGAGGGGTCATCTAATCATTTCCTATCGATAAAAAAAAGACTTCAAAATCTGGCATAATCCAGTATAACTTTATCAAATAAATGGATCTTAAAAATAGGTATCGTTTATCTTGACTATTTGTTGGCAACTCTCATAAAAAAAATTAACAGAAGAACAACTGTACAATGTGTAAAAATACTGACATTTTTGATAACGATGTACGATCTGATCAGCTTGAGCAAATATAAGTACAACTCAGTCATGATGATGGTTTCATAAGCATATATTGTTCTCGATGTTTGAACCAAAAAGGCTTCAAATATAACAAATGACGTGTTTGAAATCAAAAGCAATGTCACAAATTAATTTAGTCTCCCAGAGTTAATACTCCGAAAGCTATATTCATAACTATACATAGAACTTAGTTCAGGTAACATCAGCAAGCAAAGCAATACACGTTACTAAACGATGTGTTGCACATTACTGATATTAACCTCGACGGCTAAATTATATTTGCATAAGGGTCGGGTTAAACACGATAGTTCGACATATTAAACTACGTACGTAACCATAAGCGCAATAACGTAGACTAAGGATGCAACTAATCATCATCTGCCTAGCCTTTTCCCAACTATGTTGGGTTCGGCTTCCAGTCTAACCGGAGCTTCTGATTGTTCTGATTTCTGACCCTGAAAGACAGATTTTTTAAAAAAAGTCGTTTTGAAGCCTTTACGTTATAAACAAAAAATGTTTCCTGTCTATAATTAATATGGATATAAATTTAAACTAATAATTAAGTTATTTTCCTACTTCGAGTAATTCTACATCTGTTCAGACGTCATGATAAAGAATAAGGTCGCCAAACTGGGTTCGTGGGTCGTCGAGACAGGATTTTAGGTCACCGTAGTGGAAAAACGCCTAAATATATGTATAAAATTGTGACAAAACCGTAATACAGTTTTCCAAGCCATCACGTAGCTTACAAGTGATTTCAATAGAGAAGTTAGTGTGAATCCTAATACGTTTATCACGTCTCTAATCGCACTTGTTAAGCGCGGTCTGATTTGTAAGACGAATTATCGCTTTTTCGTCTTACTGGACACTGAACTTTACTTTGCCGTCATTTGGTCACGCCGAAAAATAACAAAATTTACTAAAAACTAGCTTCTGCCAGCGGCTACGCCCACGTAAAACTTAAAATCCCGTTTTTTCCCGTTCCCGTATGAATTTCAGGAAATCCTTTCTTATATTACGTGAGAGTCTTAAGATGAACCTCTGTGCAAAATTTCAGCTTTATAGATTCACGGGTTTGGACCCTGCGTTGATGAGTAGGTGAATGAGTCAGAACTTTGATTTTTATATGCATAGATAAAACTAGCTTTTGCCAGCAGTTTCACCTACGTCCCGTGGGAACTACTTCAGGCACCCGGACAAAAGTATATAATAGTAAATATAATAGTAAATATATGTTTGTTTGAACGCGCTTTTCTCTGAAACTACGAGACCGTTTGGAAAAATCTTTCAGTATTAGATAGCCTATTTATCAAAGAAGGCTTAATGCTACTTGTTATCCGTGTGCTCGAACTAGTTTCTATAGGGCGCTGGTAAAACCGCTGGCGGAAGCTAGTCTAGTATAATTACGGTTGAAAATTTGAGATTTTCTCAAAGAAGTGAACCTTTTATCACATCGCTAATCTGTCCAGTTTGTGTGACAATTTAAGATATGTTACATTCATCATAACATAGCAAGTTAAAGCTCTAAAATATATATTTTTTTATGTTTGTTTACAGTATAGTTATACAGCACTTTACTCTAAACTGATTAACGTATTTTAGGTTTTCCCCACTTCTCAGCCCAAAATCTTAGTTTCTACTTACCTGTATTATTAAATAAGAAAAAATATGTTAAAGGACTTAATTATGATTTTAAAATTAAATTGGTGATGTAACTGCATTAGTTTACGAGTAAACTGTAGACGATAAACTTATGTTTAGTCTGCAAAATAGCAACAGAATTTCAAAAAAAAACAATCTGTATACAAAAATTAATTTCCTTACAGATAGACAGAGTAACTTTGGTATTTATAATATTAATAGGTATATGGATAACAATATCAACATAATAATGATATACCAATTAATTTGTATAACTCGATTTAACTCAAATTAACCGTAACCTTTTTGTAACTGACAAAACCAATTTGTCAACGGTGACAATATATTAAATTGTTTGATTTATTAATTAATTTCATTTGAAATAAACATAACTTTATTTTGAATTTAATTTTGACCTAATCAATTTTATTGAGTGTTAATTTGAATTAACACAACATTATTATGAATATAGCATTTAGTATCATTTTTTTTATTTGAACAATGTAATAGTCGCGTCCAGCTTTCGTATAAAGCCCCATTTACACACATTGCGATTTTGCCCGTTGCTTGCCATTTTATTGCAGGAATATTTGACAAGCGACCATTTACCTATTGCACAATTACATTTACACAGTGCAAGTAGCATCTTGCTGCAATAAAATGGCAAGCAACAGGCAGTGAAATTGCAATGTGTAAACGGGCTTTTATGCATCTTTAACAAAGTACCCAAGACATTGCATATCTATGTGACAATGTGTCCGTGTGTTTGTTTATTCACGGATAACCGATTGGTAGCGCAAGATATCGAAATCATGATTTATTTCACTCCGCTACTTGGTAGCTTTCGGAAGCAATTTTCACATAAATTGCTTTCGTCAATACCAATTTTGTGAATGTCAAAATTTGTTATTTATTACTGTTTACTGGTGCGAAGCTATTTTAATAAACATCGGGTATATTTATTTTGGCGGTGTGAATATTTTAATACGTCTTTTTTTGGGATGTGGATAAATCGGAGTTCCCATCGGATCAATCGGTTATCCCTTTTCGTTCATATAGTCATCTGTTTTGAAGTGATCCCTCTTTCGGAGGAAGACGGATGAGTATTATTGAGTTCTAACTGTTGTCAAAGTCTAAGTTAAATTATGACAATAAATGTAGTGTCCCCC
Source organism: Heliothis virescens (assembly GCA_002382865.2). NCBI lineage: Eukaryota > Metazoa > Arthropoda > Insecta > Lepidoptera > Noctuidae > Heliothis > Heliothis virescens. The sequence goes on from NWSH02000537.1 coordinate 2,457,608, forward strand.
GCGGTTTCACCCACGTCCCGGCAGAACAACTTTCCTCACCCGGGTAAAAAGTAAGCATGTCTTTTCTCAGGCTCTAAACCATCTGTGTACCACACTTCACTGAAATCGATTCAGTAATTTTAGCGTGATAGTTACTTTTGCATTTACTGAAACTCTTCTACGACCCAAAAAAGTATGCTAAGACGCTTAGATTTATTGTATTTCCAGCAATTCTATACTCCTATTTAATTCTTGTTCTATTTAAATATTAATTTTAATACATTTTTTTTGTATTTGTTTCCAGATTCGGCCACAATGGCAGATCCTGCGTACTACAGACTTTGTGTCAACTTGGAGCTGAACCCCTACACTCTGATGATGAAGAGGATCTACTGCATGAAATGGCAACGTTTGTATTGAAGTGAGTATCTTGCTGTTAATTTTATAGGAATATTTTTTTGGCGCTGATATAGAAATGGGTATTGCGAGTTCTATTCATACTCTGTATTGAACATAATCTGTATTGAAAAACGTAATGAAGGTAAAGTTAAATTGTAGATTTCGACGTTAAAAAACTATATTTTACTCTCTGAAAAAAAATCTTTCACCAGTACAGGTTACACAATATCTCATCCATAATAATCATAATAAAACAGAGCCGCCAATGACGGAATCTCATTCCTCAGGAAGTCAATGACCAGTCTAAATCCCTTCAGAGTTACATTACGATTGACGAGTCCAGCCCAACTAGTTCCGATCATTAGGAGTTTAGTTGACAATTACATGAGCACACATACTGGCACGCCCGCGCCGGTGCAACTTGTCGCTAAGTGGAGTTTGTGAGGTTGCGTGGCTAAATCTGTAGCGTGTTTCTTTTATTTGTTGTTTGGCAATGATTTGGATTGGAATAATTTGGGGCTGAATTTAATATAAATAAAAAAACATTCACCCGCGTCTAGTGGAAACTACTCAGCGCACTCGGATAAAAAGTAGCCTATAGCCCTCCTCGATAAATGGGCTTTCTAACACTGAAAGAATTTTTCAAATCGGACCAGCAGTTCCTGAGATTAGCGCGTTCAAACAAAGGAACAAACAAATTCTTCAGTTTTATAATATTAGTATAGATTAGATATTTGCTCGTGGCTAAGTCAAAGCCGCGCGGATCGATCGATCTTAAGGTTAAGCAACGCTTGGCGCGGTCGGTCCGTGGATGGGTGCTTGTCATACGAGTTCTTCCGTGTTTCGGAAGGCACGATAAATTGGTGGGTCCCGGCCTGTCATTTGAACATCTTTGGCAGTCGTTACGGGTAGTCAGAGCCAGAAAGTTCTGACAACCAGTCTTAGCAAGGGGTGCCAGGTTGCCCGGGTAACTGGGTTGTGGAGGTCAGACAGCCATGTAAAACACTGGTTCTCAGCTGCATCCGGTTAGACTGGAAGCCGACCCCAACGTAGTTGGGAAAAGGCTAGGCAGATGATGATTAGATATTTGCTCAAAATTCGTCAATAAATAAAACAATGCATACATCTTATCGACCCGTTCACCTGAATTTAAATTTCATGCTAAGTATTGACTCAAAGTTCATGAGTTAGGAATAAGTTCCGGTTAGCTTTTCTGTATTTCTCGGTATCTGATACGTATACCATAATTTCGGAAAAATATTGTTAACAAATGGAACATGGTATTTATGCAAAATATGTCAATCAGCTGCATCATTAAATGACGTTTCAGATAACTTCTTATATGTATGCGTCGTACTTTGTAATTTAAGTTAGAACATAATTTTGAGATATGTTACATGACTTCACAGTTCTGAATATTGTTTTTCAATTGTTTGTTTTTTTATATTCCAGCCCCAAAAACGATGGCATCCACAACCTGACAGAAAAAGACGATACCTACCCTTATATAAAGGCGTTTACAGACGGAGAGAAACATGCAGACTGCACTAAACTATACCGAGGGTGTGCTCTATCCTTTATAGATGTATTCACTAAATTACATGATCTATCTTAGTTTAATAAAGACTGTTGTGTATTAAAATTATAATGTGTGAAATGTTGAATGGTAAACTATGTCTTGGCACCAAAATGTATACTTTCCCTGAGTATAAGTAAACTTTTACTGCTCGAATTGTGAAACTATTATACAGATGACAGCACATCAAGTCACCAAAATCTGTCAAATTTCTGCAATAGATTTTCAACCTAATCACAATAGCGGTAGGTTAATGTTTGATTGGTAAAATTTGACAGATTCGGGTACCGTGACCTGCTGTTGTCTGTACATACAACAATTCAAACTACCCGAATTTGTCAAATGTTAGCAATCGAACATTAGCATTCCACTATTGTGATAAAGTTGAAAATCTATTGAAGAAATTTGTCAGACTGAGGTTGCTGTGTTAGCGTCTGTACTTATTACTGAGAGCAAAACTCCAAGTTACCTTTGAGTGATTTTTAAGAGCAACTGTCGGAGACTGACCGTGATAATATAAAAAGCTTAATTACTTTTGTTACACTTTCATTTAAATAATAGTATTGTTCGGCCAGTAATAATTTGTTGTAAAAATTCAATGAACTTACTAATGGCCAGTTTCACAGGTTCTACATGAAATTCTAGATAGCTATCTGAGAGACACTAACATAGAAAAGTTTTTTAATTTGGGCCACTTTTCTATGATATATCTGTGAGATAGCTATTTAGAACTCTATCTGGAACCTGTGTAACTAGCCGTGAATATATTAAAATGGTAAAAAATAATAATAATTAATAAAACTTTTATACTTGTCCACTGACGATTTTTTTGATAGTTTACGATGAACATTGTGGTATAGGTATAACATTTCCATTAGTAAAAATACCTACTTTATTTATACTAATCTATACTAATATTATAAAGCTGAAGAGTTTGTTTGTTTGAACGCGGTAATCTCAGGAACTACTGGTCCGATTTGAAAAATGTTAAAAAAGTGTTGGATAGCCCATTTATCGAGGAAGGCTATAGTCTACTTTTTATCCAGGTGCGCGCAGTAGTTCCCACGGGAAAGCGGGTGAAACCGCTGGCGGAAGCTAGTTTTTACTATTTATACACTCTGTTACCTATACTTACATACATACTTACCATTGAAATACAGTAAAGATAAAAATATCCGCCTAGCCCATCCCTCCACTCAGTCTAGACATACAGGGCAAAAATGAAACCGTATTCATTTTCATAAAAGAGAACCCTTGTACCGACCTACGTAGGTATAATACAGGGTGTAGAATTTTATGCTATTTTCGGAAACAGCACATGAATCACCCACAAAATGGAGTGCATTACCCCTATATCATCCCACGCTATTCACAAAAGTCAACTTAGAGTGCGATATTTAAGGGTGCAAGTATCTTTTTGTACTATTTTTGCGCTTTTGTAGTTTTATGTTTTGTATGTGGAATGTATTAATAGTTTGGCTAGTATTAATAGAGGCCAGTTCAGGTGTGTAAATAGATGATCAATCAAAGATTGGTAATTCAATCATGAAATTTGAATTATTTTTTAATGCGTACTGAAAGTGGAGGCTTTTGTGAGTTATATAATTTAGGTACATAACTTTGAACTTACAGACAGACTCAAAGATGAAAATTTTCTAATCGTCAATCTATCAGTCATCAATCTATAGCGAGCATTGCTATCAATCAAATATCTAGATGTGGTGATAAATATAATTGAGATTTATTCAAGATTTTTTTTATACAGATTATATAAAATATTTATAGATGAATTATATAAAGATGTCCATTTTTTTCTCAAATTTGCATCACCTGTCGCAGTCTCATTTCAAAAATATTTTTTTAAGTACAAAAATAATTATCTTGTGTATCGTTCTGTCATCTTGTATTAATTTACACCTGTTTTGTGATTACCATGATAATGAATAATTCAGCGCCCTCTTGAAAAGGTTTGGTTCATAAAAACAGCATAACATCTCTGATAATTTTCATAATTTAATACATTCTGTAGCACTAAATAAAACACCTTATTTTCCATATTTTATTTTGTAAATAAATTAATTAAATACTAATTTACATTACATTAATATTCCAGCTGTCAAGCATTATCTTACGGTCGACATTCGGAAATATTACATTTTGCCATAAATAAATTCGAATTTATAAATTTTTTTGGTATGGTAACATTCTACAACAGTGTTAATAATTAAGGCTAGGTATGTACTTTTTACTTGGTTGCTCTAAGTACTACTCACGAGACGCGGGTGAAACCGTTGGCGGTAGGTAGTGCTACCATACCTTGCAAACTAACAGTTGACAATTCTTTTTTCCTAAGTTTGTAACCCAATTCTTGTAAGCGAATTAGTCAATAATATTATGCTTTTATATAAGTACATAAAACACCTACTATTCTAAAAAGAGTGTACAGATGATAGCAGGTCATTACCGAATCTGTAAAATTATACCAATGGACCATTAACCTTCCACTATTGTGATAAGGTTGAAAATCTATTGCAGAAATTTGACAGATAGTGGTTACTCGACATGCTGTCGCCTGTGCAATCGCAAGAAAATCTCCCTCGTCCATTTTCCTTCTTGTCTTACTCCCCTATAGGAACCCAAACTTATGCAGTGTCTCCTCCCCAATATGAGTGAAGGTTTCTAGTATGGAGCCCTCGCACTCCGGGAACAGATCCTCACAGCTCACTCCTGTCTCCCTGCCCAGCCTCTCTGCAGCATGGTACTCGTTGTCTGTGTGGTGGGATAGAGTATCCTTCGTTGTCGATGGCCTGAAGAAATGGATGAAATATATACTAGTAAATCTCTTTGGGGATGAAAATTTGGTGAGTTGGGACAGTAGAGTTCATTCTCTCTCTTTATAAAAGAGGCATATGTGCCTTGTAGTAGGACAATCGAATAGGTTGTGATAGTTTCAAGTTTCTACCAAAAGAAATACGTCGTGTGTGAGATATTAACTAGCAGAGATGGTCAGTTGTTATGTGTTCAGTTGAGAATGCGTGATATTTGGTACAGCTATGTGTAGGGCATCACTCACAGTAAACACTGTATTTTACAAGTAGACTAATATTACATGCAGATATCAATGTGGTAATGTAATATAAAATATCCAGGGTGTTTTGCAATAACTTATCAAATATACTTTTAACATCAATAGACGTGTATTAAAAAAGCTAATAACAAAAATCAAATATGTAGTATTAAAACGTCTCGAACATAGAAAATCTTAATACAGAGCTATAAAAAATATGAAGCATTAAAAATGAGAACGCCATTTCCAAGGCGCGCCTCATTTACACACCCTTCAAATAAAAATTCCCGAATACAACGTACAACGCCAGATTAAACGATTTTCCTTAACCAAGAAGCTCCAATCTTAACCCGTCAACTCCACCCGAATGAATGATATATCATTCATAAATAAAGCAGTACCAAATCCTTTCATAACGTTAGTGACTTACGTGAATAGTATATGTCCAATTTCGCCGAGCAAGCCGTTTTCATGGGTGAATGGTACCTCGGCAGCCTCGCAGATTGTTCGAAGCAAGCACGGACGCCCTGAATACCCGTACCTGAAGTTTCAATGGCCAACCTTAATAAAATATTATACCTTCATAGCGATTCTTGTTAACTCTTTATAAAAGACTTGGACTAAATGATGTTTTGATTTAAGTTTTATTTTTGTGTTTTTAAGAATATTATTTTTTGTTCTTTTATTTGTGAGCGAACTAAGCGTTGGTTCTCCAGCTTTTTATTTTTGCTCGTTGTGTTTGAAACATAAAGTTTACGCTTTGATTCTTTGTTATTCTTTTCAAGTTTTCATAGCTGTGTATTTTAACTCGAACAAGAGTGATTATTTTATGTTTTAAATATTGAGGTTAACAACAACGCAAATCCTTGGTATTGTTGCAAAAATATAAAAAAAGTGCGAGATCACCTTTCAACCATTCGTTCGATTACTTTATAGAAGTCCCATCGATTCATCCTTTGAGGTTCCTCTTCTTCTTCAATAGCATTCTGGTCGATCATTTCTTGTCTCTTAATAGCTTCTTCTAAGGACATTTCATTTTTAGCAGTAGTACTATCCGTAATAAGAACACCACCCTCAGAGTAAACTAAAGACCTCTTTCTCCTATTTTCATCAAAAGTCACATCGACTAACGTATCGTTGTCTCCCTCAGGCCCATCTGTCACGACATCCTCTGTCTCACTCAATTGTCTTGAATCATCTGAATCTATTTGGTTTGAAACGTCTTTCGTCGGAGTGTCCTCATCCATGTCTCTTGAGACAGTTTCGGCGAAACCGTAGATCCTGCTTGTGTATTCAGTACTGTTTGTAGGTAAATCATATTGGAACTTTATTACTGTGCCTACAGTTACTGATTGCTCTTTCAAATCAACAGGAACTCCGAGACCGATGATGAACTGAAAATTTTGAGAAAGTTGCATGTGGAATCAATTTACATTATAGATCAGGTCAGGTGAATTAGGATATTGTTCAACAGTAAGTTTGCTTTCATAACGGAGTTTTAATATATCTAACAGATATTACTATTAATGAAAAGGAACTAAGTTTAACTCAAATAATATTATGAGGTACAAAAGTATGATATTGTACATTTTCTTCAAAACACTGCAAATTATTATTTACAAATAGAGAAATCTGTGTATTTAATTAGATAATTTGAAAACCTTTCGAAACCAAGTAAATAGCTAATGCAATTAGATTATACTTTGTAAACAGTAATTTGAATATTTGAGTGCATCTTTACAGTATTGAAATCTTACCTAAACCAAAATTCGGTCCGCATAATTTACATTGTCTACTCAATATTTCCATTTTATTTTTAGAGCATAGGGAAATTGAATCCAAACAATGTTTTCACTTTCAAGGAAAACGACAAAACATGACCATGAGAAACAAAAATAAATATAAAACAAAAACTCTCATCGCACGCTTCAAAAGGCAGACAGAAGCTTAATTGCATTTAAATTCACGAACAAAAAAGACACTGCTTCGTTAAGCCCTATCCATTGTGCAAAGAAAACATCATTTGCTCAAGTTAAATCAGGTTCGCTATGTAAATTTACATGGATTTGTTCTAATAAGACAGGGGGAATACCTGTGCTCTGGCCGGGCCACCGTCGGGGTACACAAGGTACCGGCGATGCCTTCCCGCGTCGGCTCCAAGCACCCAAAGCAAATTGAACAAAATTAAACCAAGCAACATGGTAGTATTTCGTTTTTACGTCGATCCCGAGCACCGGCACCGTCGGAGTGTAAATACTGTATAAGATAAAATGTTAGAATGTTTACACAGAGCCTACGGCAGTGTCTGACTAATGAACCGTTATGTTTTCCCAGTGATTTGGCCTTTACCGAACGGCCCAGATGCCTGCTAACTGGAGCCGAGGTAAAGCTGACATGCTGCTTAACAAAACATTACACATAACGACCCTGTTTCAGAAGAATGTATTTGGGTACTGGATTGAAGTCTATGCGAAGTTTTAAAGCTAATACTAACGTTGTTTATCATATTTTGACAGGCTTTTTACCAGATTTAAAAAATATTGTTTTTACGGTTAGTGATTGATGAACACTTACTAACGATAAAAACGTAATTTATTGTGTCATAAAGTTGACGTATGAATCGTACAAAAAATGATTTTGATATTTTTCAAGTAGCTAATGATCTGAAAAATCCTAAAATAAAGTAGCTCAAATAAAATTAAGGATCAATTTGTAACATACGAGTTTACAACCGATCAATCTACTAACTAATCAAACAACCGATTGTGCAAAACTAGTTATAACTGGAAATAAACATGTCAATCCCTCATCACATGATCAGGCTTCTGATTAACAGTTACGAAAGCAATTTCTTCAACTACGAAAAGTTATGACTCAACTTCTGTACCCTATAGAAATAGACTAGATAGACCAGGAAAATTTTCAATGCGATTTCCAGTATTATAAAATTCCTCTACATTTTTATAACCTGCCACTACCGCATGCATATCTTCTACAAACATTTACCCTGTCTATGTACAGACTTCAACGGTGGTTCTGCCGTTCTCTACCGCATCAAAGCTAAGTCCCATACACTACGCTAGCCAATTTATTGAAATGAAGGGTTAAAATGGGATTCTGCGGTTGTACACCGCTGCAATATGTTGTACAGACATTTTTTCCTCTTTGTATACGTATCGTATTTTGTTATGAAAGAGCGCGCGTTAATGTGAAATCATGGTTTTCAATTTCTGCGCTCTGTTCCAGTTAATTGGTTTCGGATGATTAAATATTAATGGTTGTAATTTCGGTTTTGAATTGGAACGTTTTTGTAAATACTGTGGCCACAACACGCTTTATTGTTTTTAGGGTGCGTATTTATGAATGTTAGGTGTTTATAATTAGGTAGGTTAAATTACTGAAGTACCTTGTTGAACTAACGTATTGAACCAAGAGCCTAGGATATTGTTTGCTATGTCCAATGTGGAGTAAATAAACTAATTATCGGTACATCAAAAATCCTATTTGTCCTTGCTATAATTCAGTCTTCAACCAACTTCCCAAAAAAGAGGAGGTTTTCAATTCGTCGGATTTTTTTTCCCTTCTACTCGTATATTGTCTTCATAATTTTACTCCAACATTTGAAAATTGTATTCGCAAATCTAAACAAAATATAAACCTACTTACATTTAGGTTCTGTCCATCTAATTTCCCTCACAAATGATTATACACCTCAATCCAATTTGACTTTCATGAGTTATGTTCGCTGTAATTAAATCAATTCAGATTTTTCCCGTCGTCTCACAAGTTAGAAAAGCACATTGTATAACAATCTGTTAAATTAGTATCTCTTTGGTAATCTAATTAAAAGTTAATTAAGTCCTTCTTTTTGCTTGATTACTTGCAATTTTTGCGTCTGTTTGAAATCTTCGTGATTCTTTTGTTTTTGTGGTCAACTTTCTGTTGGAGACTTTTGTAGAAGGTGAATTTATTACAGAGCTTCATCCAGATTTAACAGTTGGGCTGGGGTTTACTGTGCAACTATAATACATTTTGTGTGTGTGTAGATAAGAGACATAATCGCATATTATTTTAAAGCACCTATAGATTTTATAACTGGCTAAAGTTGCAGTTGCTTCATATTTATTTTTACTTTGAACCTCAGTTTAAATCAGTCCGGCTTCAATCAGAAACCTAATCGTACATAAGGTACCTTCAAACAATAGTTGACAACTCCAACCTTAAATTGCTCGTAACATTTAATCATAGAGTCCCAAACTGACAAGAATACTTCGACAACTATTAGTGAACTAACAACCAGTAAATTATTAAACGAGAACCTTCCACTTGTATCACAAGGTTTTGCACTTAATTAATCGGCAAGGATTTAATTTAATAGAATCAAATGACAAGTTTTATTTAAAAGGAGACAACTCTCAATTTCCCGAGTTAAATCTTTGGGGTTTGGAAAACTCGATTTACGAAATCTGGTTAGAAATATTTTAATATTAATGGGATTTTCTTGCGGTACATGACGTGCAATATCCGGGGGTTATTACAGCTTAGTGTTTATAAGTGGAAGTGACATTCATCTTGTTAAGTTAGGACTTATGGAGTACGGGCAGTTTAACAGGTGCCAGATAAATTTCTGATAGCTATCTGACAGATAATGCCGTGAAAATCTATTTAATTCTTACTACTATTCTATTAGGTAGTTTGATTAGATTTAGATTAGGGTTTATATAGTCTTACAGCTGATCACCATGTAAAGAAATCGTGGCTTGTTGAAGTTACACTTTAGAGTTTCGATTATACATTATGAACTAAATTAGTATTAATTAAATCTGGTATTATTATTGAACACTAGATTAAGTGATAGCCCTAGTTTATAGTGAAAACCCATCTTTAAATTCTTATCATTTTTCATTTCTATGATGAATTTTAATATGACCTTCGATTTCAATAAGTTGACTATATTTAGCTCAATTCAAATGCCATGGAACTCAACAAAACTTTGATCTTTGGAGACATCTTGACAAAACAGTGTCTGTAGCTATATTGAAGCTTTTAGTAAATGTGTACACAAAGATTTAGACGACATTCAACAGATTACTTCAGCAAATATGAGATGGTCAGGCGCTTGTCACGTTTCGACCGGACAACAGCACTTGATGTACAAAGTCTTTGAAAATATTGTGAGGAATATATATTTTATAGTAGAATGTTGATTGGGTGTTATATTTTTGTGTATGTATTTTATATTTTTGCTGAACTTATCAAAAAATTCTAAGTTTTTGAGCCAAGAAGAAAAGTTCTAACTTAAGCAAGACTGATAATAAAGTGATTTTTATTTTTAGGACAATAGTGTCATTGAGTGTAATTTGTGAAGAAACGATCACAAAAAAGAGACAGAGAAGATACTTATTGTTCACACCAGCCACTCAGTGGGGGGTGAGTAAACGGACATATTGATTCTGTATCTTTGGAAGTACTCGTATATATGAGTTTGTAGTTTAGTTAATTATTTGCTGTCTTTCTACTGTTCAAAACAAAAAGTGATGTAACCAGTTACATGTAAATGTAAAGTTGGACATACTTATGGAGAAGTACAACATATAAATAGTTGTAAAGTAAGTTTATCTATTTTTACTGTGAAATGGCCGAATGGCTTAGGTGTATAATATTTGAGTTGGAGAAAATGAGTAGTGTCTTACTGAAAAAGATCTGTAGGATAAAAGTATAAGTAGTAAAATATTTTTGAGGCGAGTACGTTTAACATATTTTGCCTTCTGGGAATGCACGTTTATAAAATACCAACTTCAGTCAGCAATATCACCTATGTCCTGTTAGAAGAACTCGGCTTACCCGGATAAAAAGCCCATAGTATATAAGCCCATAGATTATATTAATCATAGCTTATTTTCCCACAGGTATTTGCCACGGTATCCATTCCACTCCACCCGAATACGTACGTGAGCGTCGCCTGGTTCTTTGAAGCAAACTACTACAACGTGGACAATGCGACTTACTTCGAACCCTTGCTGGGGGATATTGAAACTGTTGGTTTCCTCTATTTATTTATAGTGTTATAAAAAATATATAAAAGTATTTAAAACAATAATGACGCTGTCGACTGGGAGCGAGCCCAATAGGATGACAGCATTATGCTAAAGCTGTCTAGCCAGCCTTTTAATCTGAGAATCGTCGACCTGCCGCTGGCATCTTTGTGTTTTAGAGGAAATTTAGCCGATAATTAATATCATAAATAGGAATATGTTCAATAAGTAACGAGAAATAAATATTTCCGAAACCTAATACATAAAAATCTTAAAATCCATATACAGGTTTCTGGTCCATTTTAACAGTTCTTAGTATGAACTCCACATTTAGAACTTTTACCGTCATAATAAACCCAGAGTTAAAGGATTGGTTATTAATTGCAAGCACGAATTAATTAAGTAGAGCAAAACATTAACACTTACAATTAGGTAAAAAATAATCTAATAAATTCATAAAACACCTAACCAGCTCAATTTTACAAGACAACAGCAAAACCAAAGTAACAATCTAAAAAAACTACACTTGCATAATAACATACAAGTTGGAAGAGTTAGGAAACTCTCGAAACTTCAAACTTAATAGAACTTCGAAACTAGTTGGTAGACCATGCCAGGTATTTGCGCTTTGTGATGTTATATTAAAACTACTTTGGATGAGGTTTCATTCGATGTATCAAGACTATTTAACGTTTGATGCTATCCATACAGGGACCTTCAAAGTGATCATATATTTTCTTCTTTTTTCATTTATGTAGCTTACTGAATATATATGCCGAGTTTTGAAAAGTTTTTGTTGTGGCAGTGTTAATTTACCACCAGAGAAAACGATAGACTGCTTCCAATCGGAGAATATTCTTTAAAAGAGTCATAAACTTGTATCATAATATGTGAGGGTCGGATTTGTATTGGGCTGACCTATTCTTGATTGCAGGTCTCAAGAAAAAGATTTGATCGTAGTATTGAAGCGCCAAAGAGAGTTATGACACGAAGCAGTGTCTACACTTTAATCGAGTCCATGTTACAAAAGTAAGTCAATAACATTGTTACTTTGTGTCAAAATGAAAACGCGAATTTTCTACGTAATCAACTCTTTCTGAATACTCTACTACCAGAGCCGCATAAAACACAAGAGAACTAAATGCTGGCGCTGTAACACGGACTTTGTTATGTCGAAGCTGTAGTTACTAACCACTAAACAGCGGTAGCCTCTAATTCTCATGCTAGCCTAGTACACAATTGGAATACATTGTATTCGGCGTACTTTCAACTTTGTGACATTTGGTTTTACTAAATACATAAAATATTTACTGACGTTCGTATACTTCCGCATAAAAAGTTTTTCTCTTTAAATAATGTTTACTTATATACTTCTTATGGGGCTAAAATATCTATAATTATTTTTCAGACACGGGTATCCTGGTCGTCCATGCTTGCTTAAACTCATATGCGAGAATGCATATGCTCATTTCTTGCATAATGGTCTGATCGGAGACCTGATATATTTAATCCTAACGTAAGTTTGATAAAGAGAGATAAAGATAAAAGATTGATATCGATAATTTTCTGCATTTGGGTCAAAAAAAATATTTATTTAAAATATGCTATTTTGTGATTTTCAGGCCATCAGCATCCATGTCTGAAGATGATTTAGAAGACAGTTTCTACGAAGCAGAATACTATGGCTTAGATAGAAAGTGCAAGAGATACACCAAAAGCTGTCCATCGAACCTTCTCGAAACGATTACTCTGTATGCTGATAGTGTGGCGTAAATAAAAATTATTGAATATTATTATATGTTTCACTAAGCTCAAATGCCTGATCCATCACCAGAGAGCAATCAACAGAGCTGTATCCCTGTTCTTGAAAATTACCGTCCCAAAGTCATAGACTATATGTAGACAATTCTTCTTTCTAGCAAAAATACGAGTGATTCTTTACAAAACTGTATAAATAAAGTTTTGACTTTCGATGTTATCTTTGCTAATCTAACGGTGTATAAATTACACATCCTAAATACATTATCCACTGTCAACAATCCAATAAATAAAAACATTACAAATCGTGTAAAAAATTACTGTCTACTCAATTGTATCTTCGCAAGGCTATCTAATTTCAGCGAGGTATCGTATACACAAGGAACGCTGAACACGGGGCGGACCGCTGGCCAGCAGTTACTAGGTCGCGCCTGTTTGAACAACTTCTACTGTTTCAACTGAGCAGTGAGCTGTGAGCTGCAATGCTGACGCTTCTGTTGGCATTTTCATTTTCTTGTTTATTTTAATGTCTGTGAAAATTTTCTGAAGGTAAACTGTGCTCAGCAGTGTGGAGTGGTCCAGCGTAATGCGTAGGCTTAAAATGTTCACTATGGAAACTTCTGGAATAAAAACAACACATCAATATGAAATGTGACGAGCTAGAGAAGTTAGGTTAGACTCCATCCTCACCCACACCCAATTTTACAGAAATAATACACGAAGAATCGTTTGTCCAAGAGACAGCGACATATTGGTTTACATTTTAACACACAGCACCAGAAAATCCAAACTCCATTTAACCCTATAATCTCGGCGTCCAACCTTTAAACCAATCATTCGATTAATTAATGAAACATTTCGGTATCGCCTGTTTTACTATCCCAGTGTCGGCGCAGATTCGACCTGAGCTCGCCTCGTAATTATCAAGCCGTGATTGAACACGATCGGTACATAGCCTGCTGATCGCTAGCCGATATTACCATGGATAAACACACGGTTAAACCAGGGTTAGTGTACACTTTTAAACAGGTTTACTTATCGTCACTGTTAGGGTTGAATTTTTGATTGATAGGTGCGATTTTGAGAACGAAATTTTAGGAGGAGATTGTAATTTGATAAATAATGACAGTGATTTTAAACTCTCGTTATAAAATGGTGTAATCGAAATGCAAACTAACGAGACTTATTTAGCAGTTCCAAGAAATAATTTGACTAATATTCCAAAAGTCCTATTTTTGATCTAAACGAGTCTCAAAAGAAATATATCAAAATAATGAGCAATTACTTGAGGGATGAAATGTGGAATAGTCCGTCGTTCTATTCCTACACAAAATATATTTAATGGAATATAAAAGAAAATCTTATCCCACCAAAAACATAAATGTAAAAAAAGGAAAGCCAAGTTCAATACAAAACCTATGCC
>NWSH02000537.1:2479794-2497054 GCA_002382865.2 Heliothis virescens
TTTAGAGTCCAAAAGCCGGACATGTCAACAAGATCTTTTACGAACGGGCCGTGCAGTGGCGTAGCTAGGTTACCGGGGCCCCGGGGCAAATAGCAAAATGGGGCCCCTCCAGTGGCGGCGATGCCTAGGTTGGGACCCGGGATATCTTGTTATTTTTCTATTAAGCACCGTCAAAAACGACAAATTGATACTTAAATTTACTTTTCTGTATTTTTGAAAGACCGAGATGTCGCGTTTGGTTCTTGATGATCATAAGTAAGATCTAATAAGCTTGAACTTTTGGAGAAATGCTTAATTAAGTCTTCACCGTCATTCATAAATGTAAAGGAAAGGGTTAAGTAAGTTGCGCGAGCGGAGCGAGCGCGAATTTTTTATGTTGTAAGTAGAGTTGTTTTGTTTTTGACAAATCCTATAAAAAAATATATATCGCCTCTGAAGCGCGAGTGAAAAAATGTTTGGGGAAAAAAGCACTAGCAGTAACAGAATTCGCGATTTTTTAGTTTTTTGGACGGGTGATGGACAAGCGAGTGCAATTTTATTATATGCTTGAATAAAAAAACAGCAGGAAATAGTGACAAGATGCGTGAGCGGAGCGAACGCCACCTTTTTTGTTATTTTGAGAAATCTTTTATAGTCACGATAGTTTTTGGAACACGATAGTATTTTCTCATCCTTCTGACTGTCTGAACATCGTTAAAATTTTAATTCAAAACACCATTAGATGTGAACAAGTTGAATACTGATTACTTAGAAGATTTTTCAACCTGATAATTACAGTTTGGGACCGTGCTTGCTAGGTTGATAAGTAAGACATGGTAATTTCTACTTAAAATGGTGAAATATACTGCGCAAAGCTGTAAAAAATATTCCAGCAAGCAAAATAAAAGATTATTATTTTTTTCAAGCAGTCATTACGTAGTATTTATTTAGTAATTGATTGATTCTCCAAAAAAAATAAGGGTCTGAAAGGGGGTTGCGAGAGACGCGGGGCGGGTCAGCATCACGCGTTGTCAGCGGCCATTTTTCAAATTTCAAATTTCATTGGAACATAGCGTTGTACTAAGTCGATTATTGGATACGATATGTTTTTATCGTGACTTCAAAAGTTGTTCACATTTTCAACCGAATTTAGAAAAGGCGGTTCTTACATTATGAGTTTGACTGTATGTATGTACGCGATTACCTCACGTTTGGCTGAACCGATTTTGATGCTGATTTGATGGGATTCAGCATAGTGTGTTCAGACTAAGAAGGTTTTAGGTGCAGACGCCAGCACATCAACCTACCTCAATCTGTCATATTTCATTAATAGATTTTCAACCTTACCACAAAAGTGGAAGGATAATGTTCGTTTGACAGATTCGGGTAGTTTGACCTGCTGTCATCTGTACCTAAATACAATAATAAAAAATAATTCCGTTATAGCCAGTACTAACACTAATGTATAGGTAGGTATTTGTCTGGTATTTCTGTAAAAAGTCCTATCAAGATTTATTATAATTAACCTTTATTTAAGTTCCTACTAAAATGGACTATAGGTATCGTTACTCAACTCACTATATTATTTTAGAATTATTATTAAACCAAAACAATAATTAAGTTACGTTAATGTTATAATTCTAACTATCGATATTCTTGCTGCATCTTAAGAACATCACTATCAAAGCGTTTTACCACAGATAACACACCTGCTCCCGTTCGGCACAAGGGAATTAAGATGACATTATCACTCTATAGGTTACTATTGTCTCATGTAAATTGTGATAATACTTATACTCCTTCGTGTTGGTTACGCATTTTCTTCTAAAAATAGCAGCGAGTCTAGATAGGTACGGTAATTCTTCATGACTTCATTCATAATTTTCTGGGAGATTCTCTTAACAGAAAAGTACAGCATAAGATTCGTTAGTATATCTTATGTCGTATGGCTCATGGTGAATGTAACATGCATCTGATTTAGAACTGCCACAAATGTAAACAACAAAACCACACCATTTAAATAGAGCTAACAATATAATATTGAATATTTAGCTATCGTCGACAAAAAATCGTGCATAAATAGTAATATTAAGTAGCGACACAATTCGATGAATACAAATACGCTTAAAGGCCCGTTTACACATTGCAATTTCATTGCCCGTTGCTTGCCATTTTATTGCGGGAATATTTGACAGGCGACCATTTACCTATTGCACGATTACGTTTACACAGTGCAAGTAGCATCTTGCTGCAATAAAATGGCGAGCAACGGGCAATGAAATCGCAATGTGTAAATGGGCTTTTACTGTCTGTCATGAATTATGTGATTGGAATAAATCAAATTCTCTCGATTGGGTGGTCTGGATATAAATGGACGCTCCTTTGCTCCCTTTGAAGAAAAATGAGGGAACTTCGGGCATTTATATGCAGTGTCTTTGGTGATCATCAGCCTGATGTAAATTGAAAATAAATAGCAGATTTTTATCGTCATCATAAATCTTTTTATCTTTGAATTTTTTATCTGAATTGGTACTAACCAATTGGTGTCCGGTATCCTAACACGTATACTGACTTATGTCCGTGTGGTGTGAAAATAGTGTTGAAACTTTGAAAGTGCTTTTTTGCACATTTTTGCATTCTCATTTTAGACGGATGTTTTTTTTTAAATTCGTTCCATTTTTTTAATTATTTTTTTTGAAAATAGAATACAATTCAAAGTTAAGTTTATCATAATTTATTTGCAGTCAGAGCCATTTCAAGCTTTAAAGGGCTTCATCTGCCTACTTTCCTAATTCTACCATTCTATGGACTCAACTCAAAATAGATATATCTCGAAAGTTTAATAACCTCTTACCATATTTCTTCCAGGCCCTCATCATCACGTGAGGAAGGTCTTGACGACGAGTACTATGAAGCTGAAGCAGCTGGCCATCGCGGTGACTGCGACCGATACCTGGATGACTGTCCCACCAGCCTCTTCGATTATATCACCAGATTAGTTCAACTGCCGCATTCTCATTAAAATATTATAGTAGATATAGTTTTTTTCATTCTTTTAATATAATAATAATTTCTAATATCTTTGTTGTCAAAAATTGGCAACCTACGATCTTTACGGTACTTACGGTGGGTTTCTGTTATCTATCTATTCGTTAATTTACAATTATATACTCGACATTAACTCAATATAATTAATGTCTAATTTCAATTTATAATAGCAAATCAATGAATAGATAAGTTATAGAAATACGTAATAAGTCAACAAAATGCTGCGCACGAGCAAATCGTGTAAATCTGTGGATTAATGGGGTTAGTATTTGGTTAAAAAAAATCAAGATATTAATTGTATTATTTATTAGGCTCTAAACTTTGTGTCATAACATTAAATTACATTATTATTTAATTATACACATGAGCTATATATTAAACTTGTCAGTTTATAAAATTTAAAACTTATCATTCACAGCCGTTACTTTAAAATATTTATTTAAATTTAAAATTACATTAGACACTTAATTTTAAAATGTTATCTTTTTTACAATACGTTTTAGTTCTTCATAATCCTCCATAAAAAGAGGTGCATTTTTGGAGCGGTATAATTTTTCTATTTTGAGCATATAATGATATTTTTAAAACTAATTTTTAAAATTAAAACTTTCCAGTATGGTATCGCTGTGAAATAAATTAAATTTTGGGAAATTAACTAAATTACCCCTGCGGATTTATCATATTATGCACACATTTAATTATTGCATTGCGTTTATTATTAATTGGTTAATATATTTATTTATCTACTTGTAATTTATAGTATTTTGATAATTCTGACTAGTTAACTTAAAATTATTTACAACAGTTTTAAAACTCCATAATTATAAAAATAAAGAAAAATAATATTATAAATATTTAAATAACAGTTAACATAACAGTAAATAAAAATAGTTTATAATAACGCAAGATTCATTCATCTTTAAATTGTAAATTAGTAACTATAACAAAGAACTTGAGCATTTAAACCAATCTATTATTTGATTAACTAGTGTTGTCGATAATTCAACATCAAGATATGAGCATGTATTTAAAAATTGTGCTACAAAAAGTAACTATAAACAGTGAGCAAATTCATTCAATGTCGGACATCGAAGATGGCTTAGCAATTTACTTAAAACTACATATGTATAGAGCAAAACATACAACCTAAAACCCTGCGGAATGATCAATAAGTTGCTTGTGTAATTCGAATTATTAGTATATACTTTAAATGATCTATCTAATAAAACCTATAATCATTATATTAAGCTGAAAATAATTTGATACAAGAACTAAGTGAATATTTTTGACAGTACAATATACAAAATTCACGTAATTATTTAATTAAAGTCACCATAATAAATAATGTAACCAAAATCACAAAGTAATTTTACTAAAGTCACTAAATAATTTTACTAAAGTCACAAAATAATTAAACTGCAGTCACCAAATAATTAAAAAAAATCACTAAATAATTAACCTACAGCCAAATAATTTAACTAATAATTCCAATAGTCTCAATATCCTTGGGGTAGAAGAAGTTGTTCTTCTTCATAGGAATGGAAGATATCTGCTGGTCTACTGGTACCCTGGTATCGTACAGCGAAGGTGACTGGAAGATGATGCCGAAGGTGCCCACGAAGCAGGCGATGGTGAATAACCAGAGGAAGAAGCGATCCAACACCATGGACATGAACTTCCAGTCTTCCACCACCTGTGGGCAATGAGATAAAAATATTTAGAAGTCATAGACAAAGTATTGAGATTTGCCACTTCCTGCAACCAGGTACAAAATAGTCCATGTACAGACGCCAGCGCATCAACCTACCACAATCTGTCAGATTACTTCAATAGATTTTCAACCCTTTTACAATTGAGAAATGTTAATGTTAGATTGATAAAATTTGACAGATTCGGGTAGGTTGATATTTTCAATAAAAGTGATACACACAGATTTATAATTTTAGCATGGGTTAAAATACGTAACCACAATATCTTAATAAGTGTGAAGAAGCCATTTGCCTATTTGAAAAAGGTTAACTTGAAAAGAGATCGAGAGACTACATGAATTATGACAAAATTAATACTAAAACTTTCGGGAGACAACAGTTATTTAAATTAATATTATAAAATTAGCCCAGATCGGAAAGTTTTTCCAATTAATTCTGATCCTATTAATCAAAATCATGAATGTCAACTAAAATGGTTCGCAGTGTCGCTTGAATCGAATTCCTGAAGTTTTGAAGTAATATTTGATTTCCTATTCCTTTCCTCTATAATTTAAAAGTTTCCCCAAAGGGAATCGCGACCAATTATTCTAAAGAGCCAATTTGATGTCTAGAAGCGTTGTTTACTTGTTTTGGGAAGGGCGAATTTAAATTGAACCTTTGTAGAAATCGTTTGAAAAGGTATAGTCAAAAGACTATGTATTTGAGATCTGGAAGTGAATAAATGGGTGAATATAAACACAGAAATAAGACTTTATCCTATCATTTCTGAATAATAACTGATCTTAGTGCATAAAAATATAACTATAAAAATTAAAAAAAAACGTGGGGAATTTTATATGAATTTAAGTAAGAGTGACTCAAAATAAATCAATTCAAAGAGTTACAAATGAATCACCCCAACAAGTTATCTGTATAAAACCGTTTAAAAACCGCGACTTCACGAACATTAATATAGTCAACAAAGAGATCTACAACTCCGCATATTAATCATAGCAACTAGAACAATTCATACAGGGCTATTTATCTTAGAAATTCTACGTTCACTATATTTGGAACAAAATGTGGATTCAAGCTCGATATGTCTAGGCACATCTTATTTTCTTGATAGAGAACAAATTGGTATACGCAAACCGTCATTATCATCATCATCATCTTTTTTTTAGACGTCACAGACGTCTTAAACTAGGTACAGTATGTTTCCCCCATTGATTTCCAAAAAGACGTATCGGGTTATAGTGGATGGAAGAGTGTTGTGACGTAACGATGTTGTAAATGTTCGTAACTGTACGTACGTGACGCGAGATATATTTCTTGCTATCATTTTGTGAGATAAAACAAAAAATTACATATCGAATATTTTTTCCAACTTAAAGACGGACTAATAACTTTCTCTCTTTAAACATCCCTAATGACATTTATTTACAGTTAAAAAAACAACACTTTCTTAAAAAGTCATCTTGCATTTCTCCCGTCACGTTACCGCTCCGTAGACACGTGCCCTTGACGGGCCATCTAGATGACACGGACAGCGGGCCTTATTCGGTCCTTATTTTCACGTAACTGGTCCTTAAGCGTTGAAAAGGAACCGTATCATGGAACAATTTCCTCTTAGAGATAATGTCGTGGCCAAGAGATTATGAATACAATACAACACGTTTGTTCTCAAAGAAGTGAGGAAAGGAGATTATGAAGATAATATCTCAATTTGTGGGTCTCTTCTCTTCCCTAGTTTTAATGCTTTGTTGAAAAATTGTTGTGACATTTTTGTAGGTTTGTTCCGCTTTGTAAGTTGCAATTTTATTAGACAGCAGTTTTTGGCTGTTATGCAGAGGTTTATGTTTTACTGCAATTTAATTTGAATTAAAAACTATGAGATTTTGAATCAAGTAAAGTCACTTTATTTACTAAGCAACGATACCTTTTTATTAATTTTGATAAGCGTATTTTTCGTCAGTCAAGATAATGCAATTACTGTATTATCATTTCAACAATAAACAACTTACAAAACACATAAATATTCACATATCTGGCTCAATTAAAGACCAATGAAATATTACTGACACACATTTAAACATTCGCTTTAAATCGTTTCACCATCCGCAAACATTTCAGCATTTTGTCTCATTATTATTTATTTTAAATGTTAAATTATAATTAGCTGTGTTAACGAAGTAATGAAGCGTAAAACGTTTATTTAGTTTTATTTATTTGGAATATTTATTAAGTCTTCATTTGTTTTTTAATCCCTTGGTCAAGTAATCAATGCGCAGGTAAGATTAGGCTTAGCAAAGTTAGACCACGCATCATCATCTTCCTGCCTTGTTCCAATTTTATTTGGGGTCGGCGCAATATATTTTCCGCTTACAATTCTCCCTGTCAGGAAAGCATACTGGAATTCACTCCCTTCTTACTCATGTCGTCTTTTGTTAGACCACTATAAAGGGTAAATGCAGCCTTGACTACAGAAGCCCACCAAGAGGTCTGTTTACCCTCTTAGATTAATCCAGTTGTTTACACAAAGTATCACATCTATCCAAATCAAATCGAATCCAACTAAAGTAACCAGTTTTATTATATTTATTCTAAGTTGCACTTACGACTATTTCCAGAAACTACCACTTACTTCACACACTTACGACTATTTCAACTGTACGAGAGCACTGTCAAAACAATTGCGAGCTACAACAAAGCTGGCTAGTAATAAAAACTACAACTAACAGTGGAAATGCTTTTTAAAATATCTAATATCTCGCTCGAGATATATAGTAAATACTAGTACATAGAACGAGCCCCGGCTGTCCGGGAACCTATTTATTTTAACCAGAGTTTTTCAGTGAAAAATTTTCATATATCCCATCTGAGATAGCGCGGTTGGAGGGCGCAAGTAGTGGGTAGTGTAACCCGATGGATTATGCAGTTCTATTAAAGCTTTAAAACGAAGATGGGAAGCTAAGCTTTTTGTGATGATAGTTATAAACTTGGAAAGCTATTATGTTACTGATAAAATGTGGCCTATAGCCTTCCTCGATAAATGGGCAATGTAACACTGAAATATTTTTTTAAGTGGGTCAGCAGTTCCCGAGATTACCGCATTCAAATAAACAAACTCATTAGTTTTATAATATTAGTTTAAGTTCGCTCCACTTTCCCCGCCTCATGGGTTTTTTTTAATGTATAATGCCGATGTCTTAACATTAACGACTAGTTGCATTCAAAAGCAAAATGTTACGAATTCGACCGTCGTAAATGTCAATATAAATCTCGAATTAATGCATAAACTTTTTACATCTTTATTAAGATTATACGACCTACTGTACTTACACTTAGGTATGTTTTATTCCAAGTAATAGTTCCTAAAATAATCGTCTTATGCATTACACTATCTAAATAGGAATAGCAACTTGAATCTAATAATGCATTATAATTAAATCGCACTATCATCGCTTTTCACAACTGCCCACTATTATTTTACCAAATTTAAATCGTCATTTTCTTTTTTCGTTGTTTCAATTCGTCGAAGAAATTAAAAAAGTACAATGCATCCAGTCTCAATACATTTGAACAAACACTGGCTTATATAAAGGACACTATTTTAGTAGGAAACTAGGACCCGTACTCTCCAGAGGACAGTGCACTCTCGCCATTCACCGTCGTTGGTTCATTTAACGTACCCTAACCTCCTAATACGGCATTTCAGTTCAAAATTCGCGCAAAGTTTTTTATGGGAGCCGTAAAAGCTTTTATAGTTTCGCCAAATCTCTATAAAACATGTGCCATAACGTATGCATTTTCTGAAAATAGTACAGACGACAGCACATCAAGATACCACAATTTGTCAAATTTCTGCAATCGATTTTCAACCTTATCACAATGGAGGTAGGTTAATGTTTGGCTGGTAAAATTTGGCAGATTCGTACACGTTGACCTCCTGTCGTCTGTACAAAGATGTAAAATAGAATTGATCAGTCTGGTAGTCTGGATTTAGATATAAGTAGCGGCGGCTCCCGGGTATGCTTACATAAAAATACCCTATAGATCACTCTATCTAATAATAAATGCTATTTGCGGAAACCGTATGGAAATACATACAATTTTTGAGTTTATCAAACTGTCAGACAGACAGACACGGCGGAAGACTTGGTATACATAATACTAGCTTCCGCCAGCGGTTTCACCCGCTTCCCGCGGGAACTACTCCGCACACCCAAATAAAAAGTAGATAGCCTTCCTCGATAAATGGGTTATCTAACACTGAAAGAATTTTTCAAATCGGACCAGTAGTTCCTGAGATTAGCGGGTTCAAACAAACAAACTCTTCAGCTTCTTTATAATATTAGTATCGATACCCGTAATAATCAATAAATAACAGACTTTTAGCAGAGTATTTAATACAAAATGGCCTTCAACGAAAGTCTTTGCAAGCATCAGAGGTAATTGAAAAAGTGTGTAAGATAAATTCTTTTTTCATAAATTAGAGTAGTGTAGGTGTATTTAAAAACTGTAATATTTCAATTAAAGATGTTAGTGCTGAGTACTGTTATCTTTTTGGTGTCAGAACTTGCAACGCTTTTCTTAGTTTTATAAGTTGGGAAGAAATGAAATCAGACACAAGAAGTTGTCGTTGTACCCTACTTAACAGATACTTTATTTTTATTTAAAGTTTATTTTCTTTATGCAGCAATTGTGTTAATACGTCCTTACAATGATTATAGGTACAGACGAAGCAGCCTCCACGGTACCGCGAATCTGACAAATTTTAACCAATCGAACATTAACCTTTCGCCTAATTGTGATAAGGTTGAAAAATCTATAGAAATTTGACAGATTGTGGTCAAACTTGATGTGCTGTCGTCTGTCCTACCGGCCACATTTTTTTGTTTATACCAAGAGCTCGTGGCTATGTCAATAGCGCGCGGCATCGATCGATCATAAGGTTAAGCAACGCTTCGGCGCGGTCGGTCCCGTGGATAGGACCATCCTTGTCATAACGAGTTTCTTCTCATATCTTCGGGAAGGCAGGTAAACAGTGGGTCGCCAGGCCTGTCATTTGATCCCGATTTTTAGCATCGTAACGGGTTTTAGTCAGAAGGCCAGGAAAGTGCTGACAAGCAGTCTTACCCAGGGGTGCCAGGTTTTTGCCCGGGGTAACTGGGTTGTGGAGTCAGATAGGCAGTCGCTCCATGTAAAACACTCGGCTCTCCAGCTACATCCGTTAGACTGGAAGCCGACCCAACATAGTTGGGAAAAGGCTAGGCAGCATGATAACGAGCTGTTTTTCTCAGATCTACCAGGGTTTCCCAAAGACCCTGGTAAGATCTACCGCACCCAGACTAGTTAGCCTATAGGTAGTCCTGATATGACATCGATCAATTTAACCTGGACGAATAAGCATAGTACCTGGATATTAGCGCGTTAAAAAAACAAACCAGTTTTTCAGCTTTTATACTGTTAAAGTATACGAAATTTAATTTAGTAATCGTTTTGTGATAAATTATCTTAATCTTAAATTTAAAAATAAACTAGTGGTATAACCGATCATCATAAGCACCAGCTAGCTTTCGCCCAAATATTATCGCCGTCTGAACTTTTGCCTAATATAAATTAACCTGCAATAACGTAATGCCTCCAACACACTTTAGCAATACTTCTCTTACTGCATACGCTAACCTTGCCTAAAAGTAGACGGTAAAGGCAATTTTTCAAAGAACATTTATTAGCGGTCCGATTAGATAAACAAGAAAATTCAAAAAATTTTCCAAGACCGCACATCACGTAAATTGCGTCTTGGCAATCAGACAGCATTCAATAAACGGCTGCTAGACCAGAAATTACGGCACTATACTAAAATTCGAGAAAAATAACAGCTGATTTATTTACATAACTACATGTTAAAGAGAAAGGTTTTTCGAGGTACAATTGACCAAGTATCTAATGTATAGTCCTACTAATGTTTAAACACGAACGTTTGTATGTATGCTCATGAAATGTTCGTCTCCTACCTCTTTCACGCAAAGACTACTTGATAGATTTGGATAAAATGGCGAGCGTATATAGGCTGATATAATCCGTATAGTTATCACAAGGCTACGTTTTAATGTGGGTGGCGCAGAGGTAGTTTCCTCAAGGAATTGGGTGAAAGCGTAAGTTAAACTAATATAAAAGGACTAGATATGTAACTAACCGCAACTCACTAGGAGATTTGAAACTAATAACATGGACACTCAAAACTTCCAATCACATAAAAATAAAAACAACTTCCTAAAATTTTAAATTCACGGACTCAACGCCATCTGACATTTTTCCGCTACGTGTATCACATAGCTTGCTTTACTATCTCCGGGTTCCGGCCGCTCCACGTAGGTAGCAACATCAACTGGCCTATGTATACCGGCACAGAGGCGAAAATCCCTCCACGACAGAGGAGTCGAAGGACTTTTTAGTACAGGATCCCGCTTTGTTTACATTGGTACATCCCAACAGCCTCTGGGATACGGTAAGCCCTTTTTAAAAACAAATATAGCTCAGTTGCAGCCAATGCCAGTCTTTTCGTGAAAATATAAACATAATCTATTGGAATTCGTTTAAGAATTTAGATCTGTGATACGAATCCGGGATATGTGGGAGGATGTATACCTAATACTATACAGCTGAAGAGTTTGTACGTTTTGGACGTCGTAGTATGGAACTACAATCCGATTTTTAGAAACTGTATTATGTTAGAAAGACCCATTTATCGAGGAGGTATATAGGCTACTTTTTTTTTTTTATCTGTATGCGAAGCATTGCCCAGGGGACAATGGATGGAACCACGCGCGACAAAGCCTAGTTTATCCACATACGATTTAATTCCAACAACTTCTATACCACGCACACATTTGGCTAACTATTAAAATCCCAGTTCTTCATCCTATGTCAATCTATCTTCATACAAAATCTCGGTTCAACCACTTCTCCGATGAATGAGTAATAGATTCATAGAATTGCCTGGTCACTCTTAAAATATTGGTAAGACTTTAGTATGAAAACTGTATTTGTCAAATCACTCAGCTCTTTTGAGATAATAAAATGGACAATCCCACCAGTCCTATAAAACGTAAGCTATGCCAAAAATCTACTTCAACCATAAATAAAATACTGGTATCAAAACGTCTAATCAAATCATTTTTTGTACTTTTTAATCTCATACTCAAATGCTCAAAGCTCTTTTAAAAATATCTGTTCCAAAATGTTTTGCTCAAAATAAACGAAATCGGACAGAACTGCAACAACAATTAAACAACCTTTACAAACCCATCATTCACCAAGTTTTTCAGTGGGCCTCCACGCCAAAAATTACCCACAGAAACCTTCAATATTACAATATTTCAATTCTATTTCACATTCAGTACCTGGATCTAAAAGATAGGACCACGAATACCATTAGTATGACGGGTAGATACAGTGCGGACATTACCAGTTAACACCACTTGTGATTTTACCTCGTATAATATGCAAACTCGGCCGGGAAAATATGCCTTAAAAATTTTTTATAAACGCTATGGATTTATGCATTGGTAACATATTTGGAAATCAAATATTTGTGATAGGGTTTCCGGTTGGACTTAAGGTATTTATTCTTGCGAACTTATTCTACTAAAAATTCACCAAAATTGTTAGATTTGAAAATGGCTCCACCGCATTATAGTCCGTGACTGGTCACATGGATAAAGTGAATATTTTTGGATGTCGCCTCATCGTGCATCGCGCCGATAAGTGCAGATACGGCCGCACGCCGAAGCTCGGAGTATTATAGGTCAATAGAATAATTGTGAGTTGTCAGAAGTGAATGTTATGGTGCATCGGATACCGCACCTTTCGGTATTACACGGCCATCGGAGCTGCTTATTCAGTTTTTGGTTCACGAACTATACCAATAGAAGGATCTATTTTAATGTGAATCGCTCATTTCTCATCTCTATATTTTCTTTTAGAAAATCTTTCATACTAGTCATATAAATTATAGATCGATCTGAGGGACGCTCCTATTCAATTTAGCTGAATCGCCTAGTAACCTTGAAAAAGTATGAATTCACTTGGTGTACTGCTAAATCGTAAACCATAGCGGTCGTATAATACCTCGGCGATCACTTAAGAGTTATGGCATTTCAGCTCTCACTGACCGGGGCCCCATAGTTTATTTTTTGATAAAATCCTACAAAAAAAAAGCCCAACTATAAATTGTTATTATGCCTCATTAAAGGTTATCTCCTAATTATCGCTACAAAACTGCTTATACTTTTAGAACTAATAATAGTATTTTAATTGTATATTACGAATAATATAAACATACCTTTTCTCTCGACTCACACGCTCACACATTAATAGCTACCGTGCTTGTGGTAAAAAAAAAAACCTAGTAGCGGTAAGAAGCCCACAAAAATCATAACAGACAATTTCCCAAGAGGCACTCAAAAATATCAACAACCAAACGAATATTCTTTACTCGATCGATGGTAACCGAAAAAACCATTCGTATTAACAGATATAACAGAACAAAAATGGATCGGATCCGGGGTAATCCGCGAGGATGCTTTTAAAACTTTATACTCGTGCCGACTCACCGTGGCGCCTATTTTATATCGTCGGTTCTTCAGAAAAATGAAGTGCGGTTCAATCTCCAGATGATAACACACACACGTCGTTTGGGATAGACTAATTCGGCCGGTTTCGGCAAATAGCGGGTGTTGCACTCGGACTAGTAGAGGAGCTCACCGCCATCACTAAATTTTTACGGGTTTGTTACCGTGGAACGTGACCGTAATCCGTGTTGCTAATTATGTTATTGTTTTACATTCAACTGTGTTTCACTCTTGTTATTTAGCCGTTGACGGAGATAGGGATTTTACGCGTTGTACGTTCTTGAAGCGCCTAATTGTCTTGTGGAGATATCTTTCTTGTATACGTCCCTTACAACGATGAGTCAGATTTTATGGCTGTATTTCGTAAACGTTTATGTTACTAATGTAGTTATGAACTTTGGAAATTTCTTGCGGGGATAACCATAATGGATTGGAGGTCACCTAGATATTCCTTTCATGAACGCTCGCTTAGCGTCATAATAGGAGAAGTTTATTCAAACTTCGGAACTGGATGGTATTTTTTCCCTAAATCGTCATCGTCACGGCATATACAACACGTTTTTATGTGAAATGGCACAGTAAGGTAAACTGTGTTGAAGGGGGTGAAATAGCAATATCGGGTTCACTTAAACACTAAGTACTCTCTCAAAACCACATCCATTATGGCTAGAAACGAATTCCCAACATATTTGGGATAAAGGCTAAAGTCAGATGTCTTTTATGACAAAAATAAACGCAAGATGACTTACTATTTATCTTCTTTCACTACACAAAGCTTAAACAACCAACGGCGTTAACCACCGCTCTTAACCACACAATAAACCGCGCATTCGCGGCACTAAATCGTTTTGAAATTCATTCTGCACACACATCCCAGTAACCCCAGTTTTCGACATTCAATCAAACCAGTATAGTCTCCTCAGGGGATAATCGACATCGATAAGCACATTTAAATGTGCTGATTTTCTTCGATCGTAACCAGTAAATGAGAGCCGTAATTAGATTTTGTCTTACTCTCCTGACTTCTCCGAATGTAATACGGTATTACTAAAACGCTGCGTTTTTGAAATTCGACTAATTGGTGGGTTTACTTTAGATCGTGTTGTCCCTTAATGTACTTCCTTTAATTTTTTGTGTGTGTGAGAAGAAATTTTTAGAGTAAGAGACTTGAGAGTTGTGAAATTTGTAATGTTGTTAGGAAGTAAAACTTTTTAGTGGTTTTTGTAAGTAGATACTCAAACTTTAAATTAGGGCCACGGAGTGGCGCTCCACCAAGACCGAGTCCATTGAGCGTGCAAGGGCACTACCTGCTTTTCTCGAAGCGCTTCGGTCTTATTCTTGAGGCTTTTTTACTGGGTTTTTGATATCAAATAAATAAGCAGTTAAAAATTCTGAAAGGTTATAAAAATTACTAAACTTGTAAGTGGACATTAAAACTAGAATCTATTTTTAACTAGAAGACACAACTAACACTAAAAATAATTGTCGTCTATCAGTAAATTACAAAAATAAACAACTTTTTTCCTTCGCAAAATAAATAGGTAAGCCGTATTCCAGCAGGACACATCCAATCGGATCATTGTCCCTGCACAGACAGGTCATTACTAGGCGTTGGCTGAACCAGATCACTCTGCCTATCCAACTACCGCCTCCCAACTGAGGACCTGATTGGGGCTAGAAACGACCAAACGACCATGCACAACGCCCATTAACAGAACTCTCATTAATTTGGTGGCGTAAACTGCGCTTTCTAAGTAAGAGTTTTTTGCTCTATCTTTGTTCGAGGGATCGAGATATTTGGGTCTTTAAATTTTGCTGAGCTTAGTTCAGCACGTCTTGTTTTTTAAAGATGACGTTTAATCGTTAGGTGCATTGTTTTTAGAATTGTTAGTTAGTGTTATCACTATTAATGGCTCCTGAATCTAATGTTATTATGACGTCCATCACGTGACTCATTGTTTTCACACGATTTATTAACTTTATTCACATGAAAATAAACATTCCTACGTGGCCATTCCTGTTCCATGAATTACAGATGATTATCATAAATATTAGTTTCACCCGGGAACAGCTATACAACCTCTAACCCAGTAATCAATAAATCTATATTCCATAACTATGTGACAAGTCATATACACACATTCCAACTAAAAAACGGCGTGACACTCGACATCCCCGCGTTCAATCAACGAGCCTGACACACCATATAAAAATCGGATCTTTATAGACGGACGTCCTCTATCAACTGTTCACCAGCGCCTGCTGCGCCACCACTAAATTAATACATTCCCTCAGTCGCAATAATTATATTCAGCTCTTCCTCCCTCACCCCCAACCCACTACTTTCTACTTCCTCATTCCATCCCAACCCCTTCTACATCTTATCATCATAACCCCAATCGACAAATCTACCAACACCCAATGGTATAAACATATCTCCCTCTCCCTCACCCAATTCCCACCGAACAACACAAACACTAGCCCACCACAACACATGCCCCACCCATACCCAATCCAACTGATACTCCAATCACCGCGTGCCTCATCTCCCCATCCCCTATCAGCACCAACCCTTCAATCGTGGTTCCGAATAAGAAACTCGGACAATAAGTATACTTTATTTGTCCGCATTCAGAGGAATATACGTCACATCCGACACCCACACCATAAACCCAGGGCAAGACACTCAAAAATTGCAAATCAAGTTCCTCTACGTACTATGTCTGTTTTGAGTATCACTTAGTTTGTATAAAATATTAATGACAAACACATAGTTGGGTGACCTGCTGTTGGTTTAAGCCATCTGCTCTTCTCAATGCGAAAGAGTTGGGTTCGATTCGATGTCCAGGCAAGTATCTGTGTATGTAAGTACTTTCTTAATTACACCTCTGGAACACCAAGAACTGAGTAAGGTGACACGGATCATCTTGAGGAAGCCTTAATAAGTATGAATAGCCAATCCACCTTGTAGCAGCGGTTGGTGAATTAACGCCCCATTCCTTCTCTGAATGGAAGCAGGGCTGGTGTCGTGCACGTAGGTAATATGAAGGCATGTTGTTCAACAGGTGGTTCTCCCAAAGGGTCAGTTGAAGACATCATAAGGAGATCTAGACAATGACACGGCAGTCGTGCTCCGCAAGTTCGTAGGACACCAAAGAAGCGACACACCGGTAACATCCTACCAATAATGTTCCATCCAATGTCCATCTATCTTGCCTAATAATTTCCCAACTAACACACAAACAATAAACACAAACCCGTAATGGACAAGATGGTCCACCATACCCGACCGACCGCGCCAACAGCTCTTGCTTAACCCTTATGATCTATCCAATCCGCGCGGTCTGTGCCTAGCCCGAGATCTTCTATCCATAATACTAATACGTGAATCTATAATACAGTTATACTTATACTCTGTTCACGATAACCGTTAGAAAATGTAGAGGCTCGCAAGAAGCCAGGAGTAAACCGAAAACCTTTTGTTTCAGTTAAGTCTCAATATAATTTTAATGATATACATAGGAGATTGCACAGGTGACCTAATTTTATTCGGTCAGTCATCGTCCTCTGTTGATGATGCAACGATGAACAAAGTTCCACGAACGTTAAACAAGAAACCTTTTCAATGACTTACTATTCATACCAATCAACGTTACCACAGTCTAACAAACTTTTCCTACTTCTTTCATCGTAATTAGCCAATGCAAGCATTGCATATTTTTTTTTTTTTTTTTTTTTTTTCTTTTTTTTGTTTCTGTCGTAATATATGGTTAGTGCTTGGAGGTTTACCGGCTTCACTTTCCTCTAATCTTAAACATTTACTTATTTCGGCATAATTAACAGTAACATTAAACTACCAAATCACCGACAATTTCAGCTAATATAACGAGAAAACGGGCGTCACTC
>NWSH02000537.1:2502682-2527331 GCA_002382865.2 Heliothis virescens
GTTGTGGAGGTCAGATAGGCAGTCGCTCCATGTAAAACACTGGCTCTCAGCTACATCCGGTTAGACTGGAAGCCGACCCCAACATAGTTGGGAAAAGGCTAGGCAGATGATAACGAGCTGTTTTCTACAGATCTACCAGGGTCCCAAGAGACCCTGGTAGATCTACCCGCACCCAGATAGTTAGCCTATAGTCGTCCCTGATACATGATCAATCTTAAACTGACCAAATCAGACCAGTAGTACCTGATATTAGCGCGTTAAAAAAACAAACCAGTTTTTCAGCTTTTATACTGTTAAAGTATAGAAATTTAATTTAGTAATTTTGTTGATAAATTATCTTATTAAATTTAAAAATAAACTAGTGGTATACGATATCATAAGCAGCAGCTAGCTTTCGCCAAATATTTATGCCGCTCTGAACTTGCCTAATATAATTACCTGCAAAACGTATGCTCCAAACACTTTAGCACATAACTTTTTTACTGCATAGCTAACCTTGCCTAACAGTAGACGGTAAAGCAATTTTTCAAAGAACATTTATTAGCGTCCCGATAGAAAATGAATCAATCAGACGTAAATTGCGTCTTGGCAATCAGACAGCATTCAAACGGCTGACTAGACCAGAAATACGGACTATATAAATTCGAGAAAATAACAGCTGATTTATTTACATAACCTACATGTAACGATGAAGGTTTTCGAGGTATTGAACAAGTATCTAATGTATAGTCCTACTAATGTTATAAACACGAACGTTTGTATGTATGTATGAAAGTTCGTTCCTCTTTCACGCAAAGACTACTGGATAGATTTTGATAAAACTTGGCAGGAATATAGCTGATATATCCGTATAGTACACAGGCTACGTTTTATGTGGGTGCGAGAGGTAGTTTCCTCAGGAATTGGGTGAAAGCGTAAGTTAATACTAATATAAAAAGGACTAGATATGTAACTAACCGCAAACATAGAGATTTGAAACTAATAACATGGACACTCAAAACTTCAATCACATAAAAATAAAAACAACCTAAAATTTCAAATTCACGACGCAATCTGACATTTTTCTACGTGTATCACATAGCTTGCTTACTATCTCCGGTCGGCGCTCACGTAGGTAGCAACATAAACTGCTATGTATACGGCACAGAGCGAAATCCTCACGAAGAGGATCGAAGGATTTTAGTACAGGATCCGTGTTTACATTGGTACAAGCCTCCTGGGATAGGTAAGCTTTTAAAGCAAATATGCAGTTGCAGCATGCAGTTTTTCGTGGAAATATAAACATATCTATTGGAAATTTTTAAGATTTAGATCTGTGATAGAATCCGGGATATGTGGAGGATGTATACTAATACTATAAAGCTGAAGAGTTTGTACGTTTGGACGTAGTAATCGGAACTACAAATCCGATTTTAGAAACTGTATTATTGTTAGAAAGACCATTTATCGAGGAGGTATATAGGCTACTTTTTATCTGTATGCGAAGCATTGCCCAAGGGACATGGATGGAACCACGCGCGAAAGCTAGTTTTACCACATACGATTATTCAACAACTTCTATAACGCACAGCATTTGGCTAAACTATTAAAATCCAGCTTCTTCATCCTATGTCAATCTATCTTCATACAAAATTCGGTTCACAACTTCTCCGTGAATGAGTAATAGATTCATAGAATTGCTGTCACTTTTAAAATATTGGTAAGATTAAGTATGAAACTGTATTTGTCAATCACTCAGTCTTTTGAGATATAAATGGACATTCAACAAGTCTATAAAAAAGTAGCTAAAGCCAAAAATCTAAACCTAAATAAAAACTGTATCAAAACGTCTATAAAACCATTTTTTACTTTTTATTATACTCAAATGCTCAAAGCTTTTTAAAAATATCTGTTCCAAAAAATGTTTTGCTCAAAATACACGAAACGGACAAACTGAACAACAAATAAACAACCTTTAACCCAAACATACAGTTTTTCAGTGCCCCAGCCAAAAATACCACAGAAACACTTCAATATTACATATTTCATTCTATTTCACATTCAGACCCTGGATCTAAAAGATAGGACCGAATACCATTAGTATAGGGTAGATACAGTCGCGGACATTACCAGTTAAACCACTTGTGTTTTACCCGTATAATGCAATCGGCCGAAAAATATGCTTAAAAATTTTTAATAAACGTATGGATTTATCATTGGTAACATATTGGAATCAAATATTTGTGAATAGGGGTTTCCGTTGGAGTTAAGGTATTTAGTCTTGCGAATGTATCTACTAAATTACAAAATTGTTAAGATTTGAAAATGGCTCAACCATTATAGTCCGTGACTGTACATGATAAAGTGAATATTTTTGGCATTCGGCTCATCGTGATCGCCGAATAATGCCGATAGGCCGAACGCCGAAAGCCGAGTTATTAGGTCAATAGAATGATTGTTGAGTTGTCAGAAGTGAAATGTTATGGTGCATCGGATACCGAACCTTTCGGATTACAGGCATCGGAGCTGCTTATCAGTTTGGTTCACGAATCTAACAATAGAAGGATCTATTTTAAGTGAATCGTATTTCTCATCTCTATATTTCTTTTAGAAAAATCTTTCATATATCATATAAATCATTTGCTATAGATTCTCTCTTATTAATTTAGCTGAATCGCCTGAGAACTTGAATACAAAGTATGAATTCACTGGTGTACTGCTAAAATCGTAAAGCATAGCGAATATAATACCGCGAATAAAGTTAATCATATTCAGCTCAAACGGCTTATATCTACAGCAACTATAAATTTTATTATGCCTCATAAAGTTATCATAAATTTCTAACTGCTATAATTTTAAACTAATAATATTTATTTTAATTGTATATTAGAAATAATATAAACATATTTTTCGATAAGTAAATTATAGCTCCGGCTGTGGTAAAAAAAAACTAGTAGCGGTAAGAAGCCACAAAAATCATAACAGATTTCCAAGAAATGCACTCAAAAATATCAACAACCAAACGAATATCTATTACCACGAAAAAACCTTGTATTAATTCGAACAAAAATGGATCGGCCGGGTAATCCGGAGAGATGCTTTTTAAAATTTATTCGGCCTCCGGGTGCTATTTATATCGTCGTTTCAAAAATGAAGTGCGGTTATCTCAGAGACGTAAAAACGTGTTCGGAATAACAATTCGGCGTTCGGCAATAGCGGTGTTGGCACTCGGCCTAGTCGAGGAGCTCACCGCCTCACTAATTTACTTACGTGGTACGTGACGTAAGTCGTGTTGCTAATTTTATTGTTTTACATTCAAGTGTTTACTTATATTTACGTTGACGGAGATAAGGCATTTTACGTTGTACGTTCTTGAACGTAAATTGTTGTAATATTCTTGGTATTTTACGATGAGTAAGATTTATGGCTGTAATTCGTAACGTTTATGTTACATAATGTATACTTTGAAATTTCTGCGGGGATAACCATAATGGATGGAGGTCCCTATATTTTTCAGAAGTGCTTCTCAAATAGGGAGAGTTTTCAATTCGGATGTATGTATTTTTTCCTAAATCGTATCGTCACGGCATAAACAAACACGTATTTATTATGTGAAATGAACATAAGGTAACTGGTGTTGAGGGGGTGAAATAGGCAATCGTTCCACTTAAAACACTAGTACTCAACCACATCCATTATGGCTAGAATACGATCCCAACATATTTGGAAAAAGGCTAAGCAGATGTTTTTATGACAAAAATAAACGCAAGATGACTTACTATTTATCTTCTTTCACTACAAAAAGCTTAACAACCAACGCGTTAAACCACGCTCTTAAACACAAAAACCGCGCATCGGGCCACTAAATCGTTTGAAATTCATCTCACCACATCCCAGTACCCAGTTTCGACTTCAATAAACCAGTATAGCTCCTCAGGGGATATCGATCGATAGCAATTTAAATGTGCTGATTTCTTCGATCGTAACCAGTAATGAGAGCTCGTAATTAGATTTTGTCTTACTCCTGACTTCTCCGAATGTAATACGGTATTACTAAACGCTGCGTTTTGAATTCGCTAATTGTGTTTACTTTGAGATCGTGTTGTCTTAATGTACTTACTTAATTTTTGTGTGTGTGAGAAGAATTTTTAGAGTAAGAGACTTGAGAGGTTGTGAAATTTGTATGTTTGTTGGAAGTAAATTTTTAGTGTTTTTGTAAGTAGAACTCACTTTAAATATAAAGGGGCACGGAGTGCCTCCACCAAGACGAGTCCATTGAGGTGCAAGGGCACTACCTGCCTTTTCTCGAAGCGCTTCGTCTTATTTTTGAGCCTTTTTCACTTGGGTTTTGATATCAATAAAATAAGCAGTTAAAAATTCTGAAAAGTTATAAAATTACCTAAACTTGTAAGTGACATTAAAACTAGAATTATTTTAACTAGAGACAACAATAACACCTAAAAATAACATTGTCTATCAGTAAATTACAACAAATAAACAACCTTTTTCCTTCCAAAAATAAATAGGAACCGTATTTCAGCAGGACATCGGAATATTTTCCCTGCACGAGTCATTACTGGCTGGTGAAAGATCACTTGCCTCTCACCACGCTCCCTGAGGACCGATTGGGGCTAGAAACGACCAAACGCCATTAAGATTATTAATTTGGTGGCGTAACTGCGCTTCTAGTGGTTTTTTATTTCTTTGTTAGGAAAATTATGGTTTTAATTTTGCTGAGCTTAGTTCAGACGTCTTGTTTTTAGATGAAGTGTTAATGTTAAGGTGCATTGTTTTTAGAATGTTAGTTAGTGTTATCACTTTAATGGCCTTTAATGTTATTCATCTATTTTGTCAAACGATTTATTTTATTCACATGAAGAATAATTTACAACTACGGGCCATTTCCTGTTCCATGATTACAACATTATCATAAATATTAGTTTCGGGAAAAGTACCTTACAGTAATAAAACATCTATATTCCCTAAATATTGTGCACAATATACAATTCACAAAACGGTTCATGAACTGAACATTAAATAATAGTTATGCTACAGTGTTCAGACATAAATTAATACAAGTAGAAATATTATTATTCTTACACCCAGCACCAACTTCATCGTGTTCGAATAAGAAACTGGACAATATCTTATACTTTTTGTCCGCATTAGAGGAAAATTAACGTCACAGGGAAAGACAGAAAAAGTTCCTACGTATATGTACTGTTGAGTATATTAAGTTGTATGAAAAAATATTAATAGACAAACAACATAGTGGTGACCTGGTGGTTTAAGCATCTGCCTCTCAAATGCGAATGTGTGGGTTCGATTCGATGTCAGGCAAGTATCTGTGTATGTAAGTACTTTTTAATTACACTTGGACACCAAGAACTGAGTAAAGGTGAAGGATGCATCTTGAGGAAGCCTTTAATAAGTATGAAATAGCCAATCCACCTTGAGCAAGCGTGGTGATTAACGCCCATTCCTTCTCTGAATGAGAAGAGGGCTGTGTCGTGCAGTAGGATAATATGAAGGAATGTTGTTCAAAGGTGGTTTCCAAAGGGTCAAGTTTTGAAGACATCATAAGGAGATCTAGACACACGGCAGTGTGTCCGCCAAGTTCGAGCAAAAGAAAGCGACACACCGGTAAATCCTACCAAATAATGTCCATCAATGTCCATCATCTGCCTAATAATTTCCCAACTAAACACACAAACAACTAAACAAAACCCGTAATGACAAGATGGTCACCCATCCACGGACCGACCGCGCCAAGCTTTGCTTAACCTTATGATCTATCAATCCGCGCGGCTGTGCCTTAGCCACGAGCTCTTCTATAAAATAATATCTATAGTGAATCTATAATACAGTTATACTATACTCTGTTCACGATAACGTTAGAAAAAAGAGGCTCGCAGAAGCAGGAGTACGAAACCTTTTGTTTCAAGTTAAGTTCAAATAATTTTAATGATATAATGGAGATGACAGGTGACTAATTTTATTCGGTCAGTCATCGTCCTCTGTTGATGATGACGATGAAAAAGTTCCACGAACGTTAAAAAGAACCTTTCAATGACATTACCTATTATACCATCAAGTTAACAGTTAACAAAACTTTTCCTCTTCTTTCATCGTATTAGCAATGCAAGATTGCCATTTGTCTGTCGTAATATATGTTAGTGCTTGAGGTTTACCGCTTCAC
The DNA here is from genome assembly GCA_002382865.2 of Heliothis virescens. Classification (NCBI taxonomy): domain Eukaryota; kingdom Metazoa; phylum Arthropoda; class Insecta; order Lepidoptera; family Noctuidae; genus Heliothis; species Heliothis virescens. The sequence goes on from NWSH02000537.1 coordinate 2,508,861, forward strand.
TTCCTCTAATTTAAACGATTTATTATTTCGGGCAATAATAACAGTAACAATAAACAACAAAATCACGAAAATTCAGTTATAACGAGAAAAGGCGTACTCGCAAAGTTTGACAAATCATGTTTGACAAAACCTTCCAAAATGAAAAATTCACGTACAGCGACAGTTTATAAAGGGAATAGAGTAAGATTTTAGTTTTGGTAGAAATACGTGAAAACGTTTTGCTTCTTTTAGGTTTTAGACATCGACAGAATATTACAAAAAAAAAAACAATATTAAATAAAAGCCTTTCATTAGGTCGATAGGTTAAGTAAGAATAATTATGCGTGGTAGCTGCTATTAAAATTATTTTATTTTCATTGCTTTATGATTCCACAAATTAATTAAACGAAAATTTTCGATATTATACATTTTGTGACTTGGTCTAAGACAGTGACGTGAAAACATTCCCAGTACTCTCTACCCCTGCTTCTTTTAGATTTTTATAACGTCGACACGACAACAGAATGTAAAAATAAACGATATTAAATGGAAATCTTGAAATTTCAGAAAGTAGATAGGTTAAATATGTACAATGAAGTGTGACGGCTGTTATTTAAATTAATTATATTTTTTCCACATCAATCTTGAGCGTAATCATTTTTGTTGTAATTTTATTTTAAAGTGGACGCCTAAAAGAACCTTATTAAACTTCTTTCTATTCCTATCGCGAACAGACCATAGGTTAACGCGACCAATTCCACAAAGCCATCGTTGGGTCACGAGGGGAAATGAGCGGAACTTATGTCATGACACTTGATGTCACTCTCGGCGCGTTCCGATTTTTAATTCTCTCGCTAGAGATATTTATTTATGTCGTTTTCATTTATTATTTTGGCAACCCTAGATGGACTGCGTATTAAGGTATTTTCAATTTGAAATTAAAGCTGTGTCAACCGATTTTTCAAAAAGGATGAGGTTCTGAATTAGCACGTTTACTTTTTAGGGTTCCGTACTCAAAGGGTAAAACGGGACCCTATTACTAAGACTTCGTTTATAGTAAAAATATTTTAAATTATAACTTCGCACAATGACAATTGTCATAAATATAAAATTTGCATGCCGGTAAAACGGCGAAACATGTGAAACACTTATACCTACTGTAACACCTTGTAATATGTACCATACCATGTTTCTAGCAAATAAAATTTTCTTATTCTTATTCGTTGTCTGTCTGTCTCCACGCTGTATCTCACTAACCGTGACAGCTAGAAAGCTGAAATTTTCACAAATGATGTCTTTCTGTTGCCGCAATAACAACAAATACTAAAAATGAAAAAAAAAATAACGGGGATGGGGTATGGAACCCTTCATGCACGAGTTCAACTCGCATTTCGCCGGTTTTTTGCGTCTTTTTGAAATGGTGTTATTTTTTTGCTTTCAGTGTTTTTGAGGGCAAAAAAGCTTTTTTAATTATTTTGTCTTATTACATAAACATAACCTAATGGTAGGTCGTAGGTCCATATAATAATTCTAGGAAGTACAAACTGCCTCAACTGAATTATACAACCTTAACCTTAACTATTTATTTTTAAATGAGTATTACCTAAATAAAACACGATTAATCTAACATTAACTTCATCACTAACCAGAACAGGTTCTCTTAATTCGTTTACTCCCTTATTTCCTTATTTCGTCAACGCTACCCAACGCGAAGGTAATGAAACATTCATTCGTTCATCACTCCCGATCCCTCGGGACCATTCGTTCACATTCTCTCGAAGGCGCCACGATATTAGCTACGTAAGTGTGGTATATAGTGGAGAGAAATTAATTGCTATTATTAAGTGATCTATTTGTTTGTTCCCATGGAGAAGATTTGCAGATTATATTAACGGTATTGTTAGGTTTTGGAGTGTCAGCTTTGAAATTAGGTTGCTGGTGTGGTGTGGTGTTGGTTATTATGGAATGAGTGTCAGTTTGATTGTTTTGGGTTACGTTTTTAGAAAGAAGTACACTTTTATTTTATATTGTTTTAAATTTTTGTTAAGGTACAGACCAGCACATAACCTACCCCAATCTGTCACTTTTTTCAATAGATTTTCAACCTTATCACATAGTGGTAGATTAATGTTTGATTGGTAAAATTTGACAGATTCGGGTACCGTGAATTGCTGTTGACTGTACAGACGACAGCAGGTCAACGTATACGAATCTGTCAAATTCTACCAATCAAACAACCTACCCACCATTGTGATAAGGTTGAAATTCCATTGCAGAAATTTGACAGATTGTGGTAACTTGATGTGCTGTTGTCTGTAAGTAAGCAATACACCTAAAGATACGTTTTGAATACTAGCTGCCGACTGCAACTGCCGACGACTCGTGCCGCAGCTGCATTATTGGTTTGTATGTTTTTACATAAAATCGAAGTGGCAGCCGTCGCCCTCAGATATGTACCGATTTCATGCAGTCGCGGCATGTGCGGTCAGGTATTGCAGTCAGCAGCTAGCATTCAAAACGTATCTTTAGGTGTATTGCTTACTTAGGTGTTACTTTTATGAATCCGAAAATTTAGTCACCCTGCCTAAACCATAATGTTGTTGATAAAAAGTTATTTCTTCAGTATTTTTCTACAAGAGACATGAGATACATCTTCCCGTAACAACTTTCTTTGATCAGAATACCAACATATATAAAGTTGTCTAACATCGATTTAAGAGATGTTCAATGCTTAAAATTTTAATGCTTCGTTCAACACCTATTGAATATTTAAATTGGAATTAACGATCAGAGACGTTCTGTCGATTGAGACTTAAAACGTTCACGAAACCAGCAAAGCGAAGGAAACCAATGAGATCAAATGAAATGGAACATTCAATGAACGATTTTTTTTTCACTAATTGTCGCGTTATGTGTTGGTAGTGAAGCAGCTATGTTATTACACACAATGTATGCATAAAAAGATACCTGAAGTATTCTCAAGCTTCTCAAATGGTACTTTTAACGAAGAACCCGTTCATTTTCATTGATATTCAACCACAAAGTCATCGTCATCGTCACAGTGTTGGACAAAAGCAAGTTATTTCACGATACCTGAACATGTATGTTGCTGAACGCAGTGTGCATATTTTTTAACTTCTGAGATGCTGCTGCCCATCTTAGAGCAAGACATTTATTGACGCGATTGGTTCTGTGTGTCGGTTATATCGCGCACCAGTCGGTCGCCAGGGCCTCGTCCATGTTGCAAAATTAATCATGAAAATGGTTGATAAAAGAAAGATCAAATTCTAATCCTACTTTAATAAAATCAGAAAGAGTATCGAACGAAGAAATATTGCTAGTACAATACAAATAACTACACCACGAGAAGAGAATCAGTTAGAAGTTGCACGCTACCTAATAACTAGCGACCACGTACGATATATCAGCAGCGAACACTACAGTGCAAACTTACTGCACAAACATTTTTAGAGTTCCGTACCTAGATAGTAAAACGGGACCTTATTACACAAAGTCTTCGCTATCCATCTGTTACCGGGCTGTATCTCGTGAACAATTATAACTAGAGAGCTGAAATCACAGATGATTTTTGTTGCCGTTTTAACAACAGATATCAAAACCTATGGGGCCAGATTCACAGGTTTCAAATAAAGTTCTTGATCAGGTCTGATGTTGATTCTGTTGTTCCAGAGCAACCTAGACATAATTAAAACCATTCCTATGGAACTGTCTGTCAGATATCTATCTAGAACTTTGTCTGGAATCTTCACAACTTGTTAATACAGTAAAAAAATTAGAGGGCTCCCAAACAACAATTGTGATTTTTTTTGTGCGGAACCTTTTGTGCGCGGGTCTGAGTCCCACTGGCCAGTTTTTCATTTCTTTTATTATCCTCCCCGTATTTTAGTGGTAGGTTTACGATTTTTGGTGCACGATAGTGTACAGTGCACGCGAGCTTGCAATGAACCGCCAACTTATGAGTAATCCGGTTTTATAACAACACCGATGCACGGAAGTGTACGAATGGAGCGGATTTAATGTACACTCTGCGGTCATATTTTCTTTTCGAGATTTTGTAAAAATATCTGTGAAATTCATGAGAGATTTGAGCGAGAATACCTACTTACGTGGATAATAAATATCGACTACAGGTTGATAAGTTTTCCTGTAACTTTATATGAGATGCATCCAGAAATTTGATTCAACATGATGAGAAATGGAATTTTCTGACGTCATAAAGTTGTAACTTAACTAAAGTAATGTAAAACGAATAGAAATAGCGAGTAGGCATATCGAATACTCCTAAATCCATAAAAGATATATTTTTACAATTGCATTTTAAGAACTCCTTAACCCGCAACGACGACACCACAATCAAAAAAGTGTAGACGATACATAATCACAACAACGTGGTAAGTGACACTTTTCCGACCTCCACAGCGACGCTATTATTCTTCCCCTCCGACAACCATTACGAATCGGACGCAGGTACATGAATATTTAAATGTCCTCCTGAATATACAAACCAAAATGTATTTTTTGTTCCTCCTTTATTATTATCCGATGATAATTAAGACCTTTCTTGTATTTGTTGTGTTATGAAGTGAGTTTGAAAGTAGTAGATGCGATTTTTCCGTTTTTTTTTTTGTGTAGCTTAAGACCCTTCTCTGTTTGTATAATTCATGTAGAGATTTAAAATCCTCAAAATTCAAACAAGAAACTGAGACCACTATTTCAATAATTAGCCTTAACATTAAAATAGCAGCACAATTTCTTCAAAATATGAATTAGGTATTACATATTTATTATTTTGTTAACACGGAAATGGGTAGGATACGGAGTATTTTATCTGTTATGATACAGAACAGACAATTTAAAAAAAAACTTTTATGCACCTGTTTTCACAAAAAAAGTCTGGTTTGACTAATCCTACAGTCACTTACCTCGTTATCTTTGTCAGCATCCTTGATGTGCTGCGCTATGAACCGAACACTCTTCAGAGCAGCCGCCACTTCAGGAGACAGGTGGCGAGGCAGCATGTTCTCCGACTCAGTTACTAAATGAAAAAAAAACATAGGTAAATCAGTATTTTTTTAGTTTCAGTTAATATCAAAACCAATTTTGGGGTATCTCTAGCAAATGCAAAAAAAATCATCAAGCCGTTTTCCCGCGGTTTCACTCGCATCCCGTGGGAATTACTGCCCGTACCCGGATAAAATATAGCCTATGTCACTCGTGGATAATGTAGCTTTCGAATGGTGAAANTCAAGCCGTTTTCCCGCGGTTTCACTCGCATCCCGTGGGAATTACTGCCCGTACCCGGATAAAATATAGCCTATGTCACTCGTGGATAATGTAGTTTTCGAATGGTGAAATAATTTTTAAAATCGGTCCAGTAGTTTTTGAGCCTATTCATTACAACCAAACAAACAAAGTTTTCCTCTTTATAATATTAGTATAGATAGAGCTAAAAAATCTGTTTGTATGTTTATTTGCTTGAACGCGCTAATCTTAGGAACTTTTGGTCCGATTATTTACGCAACCTATTGGCTGATTTATATTCGGGTTCGGGCAGTAGTTCCCACGGGTCTCAGGTGAATCCGCTAGCAAAAGCTAGGGTTTCAATATCAGGTTAGGTTGAGGTCAGTCTTTCAGCAACTTTATGAAACCAAATGTCAATGCTTTAAATGGGGCAAAGACCTTCAAACTACTCGAGACAGAATAATTTTCAATGATAATTTATTTATGAAGCTAGTACTAAAATAGCGCACATTATCGTAAAAGAAAATATTAATGAATAATGAAGTATACCTGAAGGTCTTTGGTGAGCACCACCAGCAGACAGCATATCATCCTCAGGAGCTGGTGATTTGCGATAATCACCATTGTCCTTGTCTCCAAATGCATCAGTCAAACTGTCTCTGCTACAGAAACAAAAGGAAATATTTACTCTTAAATCCTGGATGTCACACATCTGCTTGGTTACAAAATTAAGAGGTGCTTACTGCTTAGGTCAATAAGCTGCATTTTTAGCTGCTCTACTTTATTCAGACTACTACTACATTTGATTTTAGCAAGAATATAGTAGGTACAATCCTTACTAATATTATAAATGCTTAAGTAACTGCGAAATAACCGATCTAATTTCAGTTAAAGGTACGCTGAAACTGAGAAAAGACATAGTCTACTTTTATGGGTCTTTTTTTCACAAGGATTTGAGCCCCAGGACCTTCTAGGCCAACAAGGTTGCCAAACATTTCGAATGAAAAGTAATGAATGACAGATACAGTATGTTGTTACTATGATGACTATACAGACGCTGACTTACGTGTTAATAAAATAAAATATACGAAACACCATAAAATCTTACCTCATCTCAAGTTCATTGGTGTAGCCGTTCGACACGAAGGTATCATCATAATCTGGCAGCGAGTACTTGGTCCTCCTCATCATGAGGAGTTTCGGCATCAGCTGAAGAAACAGCTTCTTCATCCACGGAGACATGGTGTGGGTTGATGGGGACCTAATATGGAATTGGGGAGTTGAAGTATGGCACAAGATTTTATGGAAAAAATCCGCTGTTGACGGGAAACATTTATGAACGCGCTTTAGCTTAAGTGACTTGTGCTGCTTTGTGACGGCTTCCTACTCATAAACAGCTATCGTCAAATTACTACAACAATTACTTGCCGTTCTGAAATCTTTCATACTTGGGCAACTTTACACCAGTTTCACACTAGCGGATCGTGTCGCGCATATAAGCTCAATTTTCCTACGTTCAACATATACCACGTGGTAAAAAATATGTTTCAGGTGTCATCGTTGGACTGGTCGTTGCCCCTAAGAACAGCCATGCGATTCTCTAACTGACACATCATAGATGACAACAACGACGACCTCTCAAATGACAAGTTTTTCGGTTTGAAGAATGAAATCGAAGGCGAAGTCGTCGTTGTCGTCGAAGGCGAGGATGATTTTTCATACATTTGGAACCATATTTTAGTTCTATGTCGCGCCGTCAACATCGTTGAAGCGCTGCGATCGCACACTTATAGATGTTGCAACGATGATTTCTTGGTTGTAAAGATGTTTTGCGTTAGAGAATCACCCCCCTGAGCGTCACGTCGCCGCGCGGGAAAACTGAGGGGAAAATCGGCTAGAGTGAAATCGCTCTTACAGTTGTAAAGTTATTTGACAAGAGCTGTTCACATGTGTGATCGCGTATGACTGAGCTCACATATAAATGTTTCACATCTCCAAACATTTCATTATATTGAAACTACTTTAATAGTTTTTTTCACGGATTTTATACCTATTTATTTTTTAATTGTTATACCTATTTCTTACCTACTGCTACTTTGCTATTGCTATTGGGGTTCATTAAAACTATGCTATTGAGGATTTCTTGTGGGTTCATCAGCAGCGGAATCCAGCCATTTGAATACCAGGGTCAAAATTAACTTAATTATGTCTAAGATTCATCTTTGTCTAAGGAACAACTAAATATTTATTTAAGCCGGATCACCAATTACTTCTTACCGTCGAAATCAAAATTTCAAGTAGACCTATTACAGGTTCTTATGAAAAAAAAAGGTGAAAGGTGGTTCCAGGTCCAGATATCTATGTAGGTACTGTGTAATTTTGACAATCACTCAATTAATAGGTATGCAAATCTCCCCTTACCTACTTAATGTTACAATCACACCCTGGTGTAGCTGTTATGCTGCGGGATTGTTCGAAAGAGTTACCGCGGCCCTGGTATACAAGAGACTCCGGAAGGAACATGGTGGATTTTAGCCAGTAAGAGTCAGTTTTTGCCAGTAAGACATTTAATGATTTCCCACAAGAAGGTAGTTATGTTATCTATACTAATGTTATAAAGCTTAAGAGTTTGTTTGTTTGAATGCGCTAATCTCGTGAACTACTGGTCCGATTTGGAAAATTATTTCAGTGTTAGATAGCCCATTTATTGAGGAAGGCTATAGGCAACTTTTTATCCGGGTGCGCGAAGTAGTTCCCACGGAAAAGCGGGTGAAACCGCTGGCGGAAGCTAGTTACCAATGCGTCGCTTTAAGAACTAAATTCAAGTCAAATCACCTCGTTAATTATCGTATAAAACAGCGCTTTATTTTATACAGCGGCGCAAATTATTCAAAGCTCTAATAGCTTATCGCGCTATCTTGCACCCCATTTATCACACACACAATGTTCTATTACTGTAATGACAAAATAACAATGAAAACGGAAGATTTATTCGAAACCACGACGTAGGGATGTGCCGTTAGAATAACTATTCGAAATATACGAAATTGGTTATTCAAAATTAATTATACAGGTAAGATTTATTTTAATCCTAAGAGACTACAACTTCAAGATAATTGAAGTTAATTATTCGATCTAAAAAGCTCTCAGATTATAATTATTTATTTAAGTTATTCCAATGAGGAAAACTGTGAAAATGTACACGTTTTTTGAGATATTGTTTTTTCTTATTCCAACTTCTTATCTGGAGTTCATCAAAGGACAGGCAGCATGATGAAGTCAGGACATAGAAGCCACATTGAAGTACCCGCAGAAGATTAGAACACACAGTAGGTATACAGCACAAACTAACTCCTTTATACTTCCCAGACACACCTTTCTGCTTCCTGGCCCACCACAACACTTCTCGAGCCAACCTCAGGCACCAGCTTTACTTGCACCTCTTGAAGGATTCCATTCCAGTCATTCTCTTCGTTCATAAACCTTCAATCCCTCTTTCATTCTTTGATCTTTACACAATACCTGATCAAAGTAGTCAGTCTTACATTTCATTTATATTGCCAATACATAAATCTCTTTAGTCTTCCTCTCTCTTTTGCAAGCATAACTCAATAACAAACTAGCACATTATGGCAGTTGACTTCGAAATGTTCGACTTCAAAAGCCATTCTATTCGAATAACCAACAACACTTGGCACATCACTACGCTGAAACTGTTCAAACCATTTGTAGGTGCACGATTACATACGCGAGGTCCGTTAATTTTTATTATAACGAGTTTTGGAACGTGGTTTCACTTGCATTCGATGTTTGTACCGCTGTCTATGCTGTTGGATGGTAAATTGTGTGTGGTTATTTATATTTAGATGTTATTGGTTATGTCAGTCAGGTTTTGCGAAGGTAAACTTCAAGTGGAAAAGTTGCACTTAAATATTGAATGTACTATCGAGGACATTGCCGCCTAACTACCACTGCGTTAGCTTAGTCTTCAAAAATTCGTTGGTAGTCTTTGACCTCGCCCCGTCAACTTTAATAGACGATCTTCTAAATTTATTCTCCTACTAGGTTACATTTATAAAGACTTTTCTTTCAACAGCCCATCAGGATCTAGGCTTGAGCAAAGGGTCAGGCGAAAAAAGTTGCGATATATCGTATTTAGCTTCATTGGTCTCTTATTTTCAAAGCTAAAATATTTTGCTCCCCTTTAAAATCCAGTTGAAATTCCACATTCTAATTAGTACGGTTTCACATAATGATTCCAGGCTATTAGGCGACAGACTGAGGATTTGTCATAAATTTTCAAAAGTTTTTTTTTAACAGTCTCATGAGCTATCTAGCTCGTCGTAAACATCTGCAATATCTCGTAAATTCTCATTATACTTGCTATGCATTCAATGAAGAGTATTCTCCATACTGGAGTGTAACCATGCCATATTTCACACTATTGTGCCGCTATCGAAGTGACGGTATTACAATGGATACGCGAATTTATGCGCTCGCCTTTATTTAGGGAACTTTACGGGAGTGTGGTCATATTTTTGGATGCTTTTCGGTTATAGTGGATGTATAAATAGGAGTATCAAAAACAATAGCGATCGTCATTTCAGTTAAATAATAAAGACTACTTTAGTAAGATTAACGTGAATGCTAGGCGCTATCGTATTTCGATTTTGATCAAATAATATATAAATTGATGATGATGCGATGATCCTTATCATCGCTTTTGACTGTAAGGAAAATAATAATTACCACCAAAAAGAGTCGGTAGTTTTATTAAATACTTAGGTATTCAGGCCTACAATATGCGCATATACCAAGTTAATTATGAAATGCAAAGAGTTACTGGCGATGCAGATGCAGTTTTTAAACAAACATCTACCACAAAGGAGTAGGACTACTTACATGTCAATTAGAATGATGGAAAATACTGTTGTGTTGCCCCCATGTCTCATTTGGCAACATTTAACAAGGGAACAGTTAAAAATACAGGGAAATACTTGATCCTTTTTTTAATCTAAGCTTTATATTTGTAGATTAAATATCTAGAATTAAGTGCGTATCTACTAGCAAGCAGTACACTTTGCTGGACACATAAGCTTACAAGTAAATATCGCAGCCCAGGGACGGGTTCCTAATAAACAACGAATATGGGAGTTGCAAAAGCTTCACAATTGTTTAGCAACTCGCAAAGCTGTAAGACATTTATCGCTTAAACAATATTACCAGAATCTTTATTTAGGTAGAAGATTTTATGCTTTGCCACTAAGTTTTATATTCTTATTATTTACCTTTGTATTTATAAGAAAATTGAACGGAAAAGGAACTACGAAGCGACAGTATAGCCAGAGGAGTCTATCAAGAGGAAACTGTGAGAAAGGAAGCTAACTAACTTTCTTTACTCACCTAAAATGAACGTTGAGAACGCAAACGGTCATCCAAACACTCAGAGACACCAGAATCATGGTGAACAGCAAATACTTCCCTAATAAAGGTATAGCGAGCGACGTGGGCGGGATTATTTCAGCCAGCAACAGGAAGAATACAGTCAGCGACACCAAAATCGAGATGCTTAACGATATCTACGAGAAAAGAAAAAAATAATATTTACCTGAAATGCACGTTTAGTATGCAAACAGTCACCCAAACGCTGAGCGAGACGAGTATCATCGTGAATAGTAGATATTTCCCAAGCAAGGGGATTGCCAGGGATGTTGGCGGAATGATCTCAGCCAGACCAAGGAAGAACACAGTGAGGGACACCAGGATGGAGATGCAGAGCGATATCTAAGGAAGAGAAGTCTCTTTTGAGTTATTTCATTCAATTCTTTGGTTTTTGGCACACTTGATGTGGAATTAGCTTGTAATCTTAAGGTTCCTTGACACCCCACTGTAGTTGGTGATGATGCGGTCGTTCATCTAAAAGGCACACACAGACGATAAATTTATCTTGTTTTGTTATTATGATAGAACTTGTCAAAGGCTTTTGTTAACTCCATTACAACCAGTGTGAGCCCAAAAATAAATTTCACCTCTTTCAAAACTGTTGTAATGTTCTTTTGCCCACAATTCCATTTGTGTGATCTCAGCTGCATGCTTACCCATTTAATTTCTCCTCATGGAGTTGTCAACGAACCTTAGTCAGAAAATAATTCCACCTGCATAAAAATCAGTGCACGAAAATCCATTCTATAGCTATCACATTACATTTGAATAGTTAAGAATTGTCTTTCCACTAATTTTAACAAACAAAAGAATTTAAAATTGTGTATGTGTTGAACAACCAATGGGTGATATTTGGGATCATGCAATGAGATGAATATTTTGGGTTTTAAAAATTTCATCATCAATTTGGAAAATATAAAAAGAATCTTGCAGATTCATCATTTTTGACCATTTTGGTGTACATTAGAAAATAATCAATAATCAAGAAAGAGATAGTTGTAGTAGTTGTTGTAAAAGTATAATGTAAAAAAAATAAGAATACAATATTTTCATAGAAATAACATTCTTATAAAAACAAACAGGATAAATAGTAATTCAAGGAAACAAATTTGGGGCATTTGCAAACCAGGCTCACTCAATGCAAACTGACAAAGAATTTAAATCTCAGAAACGGAATATAGAAGAGAATTCTGAAATTATTTTGGGGCTTGCTTCGTTTCAAATCTTTTTGGGTGTGGAAAGACAATAACTAATAAAAAACAATATCCAGATGATACTAGCACACTCACACGTCTAGCTAATGATTCAAAAAAGACCATTACCAATGGATGAGGGGCATGAAGGATGGTATTGCGGACTGAAGGCTATTATGAACATGCCCTGAAACATCCCATTCACTTTTACATAGAAAGCTATCTTGTAACGACATTCTATTTAGTTGAACTGTACTTCAGAATCGTTGTATCATATCTGTTAACAAATCTAAATTCCCGCTGAGGTATGTTATATTTTCAATTTAATAAAGGACACTTTAAATATAGCCTAAAGAGAAACTACATAGAACAAAGATAGAAAAACTTAAGAACCACTAAATAAAGAATTCAGAAAACAAAAAAGAACTTCAAAAAACGAACGAATGTGTCTAAAAATTAAATTTAAAGATGAAAGAAGAAGAAGAAAATACCAGTCTAACCTGCCAAAATTAAAAATAGAATGTCGTCACATCTACCACACACATCAAAGGAATAATAAATGAAGACGTAGTTACCTTTTCTCCGGAATCCGATGGCAGATAGAAGACCAGTACAGTTAGGAACGTGAGTCCAACGCAAGGAATGATTAGGTTCACTGTGTAAAACAACGTCTTTCGGCGCATCGTCAACTTGAATGTTATATCTAAAAAGTAGATGGTGATTAGTAATGTAACTATTCTTAAATCATTTGAATCTTAGGCTTCGAAATTATCTTTGGTAGTCTAAAATTATTTTCGGTGAATGCGGGATCGTTTCCAAACACTCTGCAAGATCATTTTTCCATGATTGCGCTTAAGTTGTGCATTGAAAATATTGTGACGTTAGGTTTTTTGGAATCCCTGATTTCAGTACAATTTTTGCCATTATTCCATAGTAGAGAGAAAGAAGGTTATCCATAATATCTATTCGTCGCCACACGCAAACGTAATAAACAATATACAATTGTTCCGACTGACGCACTGGGAAAAGATCCGAAAAAAATTTTTATGTGTGCTCGGTGTGTTTGTATGAAGATAACCTATTTGCTCTCTTTCTATGTGACTATTCAGTGGTGACATTTCGATGTTCAGAATATTTGGGTCCTTGCTGACGGCAAAAAATGTGGATGACAAACGCTTACCTGAAAACGGTTCAGGGCAACATGGATAATACTCTTCGTTCCTGGTTGCTGGCACTTCCAGTATATCCCATTCCACAGACAGATAGAATTCGCTTAAATCTATACCAACGTGAACCAAGCTGCTCCCAGGGGACTGATCCATGTGCTTTAAATCAACCTGAAAATTATTTTAGGGTGTTATTAGATAAATCCACCAAAGTAAAAAGCAATGTTAACGAACTCGGGAATTCATAACCAGATAGAATTTTCATACAGGAGATCATACAGGGATATATTATCGTGTATAACCATTTACGCAGACACAGGTGTACACTCTATGCCTTCAGACTCATAGCCCCATAGGTAACCTTGGGCCCGATAACTTAAAAATAATATTTACCTGAGCACCATTATAGGTCCAAGAGCCGAACTTCATGAAACAAGTCTGCTCGTCAAAAGGAAAGTATTCCACATTGATCTCACACGAAGACTTGTAGATCGCTGGCGGCTTCCAGTTTACCTCGCCAGTGTATTTGAGTGTGGCTTTTGTCATTAACGTCACCTAGAAATAAAAATTACAGTTATGACACCTCTGGTTTTAAATACGCTGTTGGGGGTATTCATAAAATTCAAACAGTGAAAATTTTGCTTATTTAAAATTGAGGAGCATTTTGCTAAGGGCGCATTCAGCGTAAAAAGTATCAACACTTTTTGTCACTGGCAATAAACTCTTTTAAATTAGACAGTGGCAATATGCAGTTATAAGAGTTGATACAAATCAATTGGTTAATAACAACACGCAGTAGATAGATTAGATAGATACTCAAAATTCAGCTTCGGTCGATATTTCTGGCCGAATGCTTAGAAAGCCAATACTCACTTCATAATTGCCATCCCAGTTATTGTAGAGCACTATATCCGGCAGCCAGATATGTTCTGATGGTACATACAGCATCTCAACACCGCCATAGTCATCTGGATTCCATTGCAGTTTGTAGTCGAACCATTTCTGAAACGTTTCAGAATATCTTTAGTCTTTGATTAAGGATATTTAATGCCGAAAAAAAGCTGTCAAACTCGATATGATAAATACCGTATGTTGGTATATCAGTTTGTAAAATGCTGGCATTGTTTTAAAACATAAGTTAGCGATTTAAAAAAAATGCCGCGTTTTCACTTTTTTGTTAAGGAAAAAGAAAATGTGTGTGAAAAGTCAATCAGTCACACTAGACAGACCAATCATTAATCACGCCGTAACAGCTGCACGCATTCTAATGAAAGTTTCTCAATAGAGCCAGCAAAACTAAAGCCAACTAGCAAAAAATTAAATCAAACCAAACTAACCTGTTCCACCCAAAGATTAGTAGTCATGACCTGATTCTTCAGGTTGACTTCCATGAGCTGCGACAGCTTGAGTCCAAGCCGGACAGTTAGTATGTCACTCACATTGGTCACTGGCCGTATGAGACGGTTGTAGTTGCTCAGTAGATCGTCATACAGACGTTTGACGTCTGGGTTCGCTTCCAGCAGTTTTACTCCTGGAAAAAGATGGTGGAACAAATTATTTTTGGTTTTCTGTAAATAAGTATTTATTGTATTTTTATCAGATCAGCGGTATATTTGAATTCAAATAAAACTATAATTTTAACTTTCGACATTTTAAAGCATTTTATGGACCCATCATAATTGTTTTAATTCTTGGGTAGATATTGATCAGTTTGATATTCAAATGGAAGCACTATTTTATGCAACTCATCCCTAATACGGAACCACAAAATACACTGTGTGTCACAAATCGTATCACAAGTCTGCATTGGACTGTACCACCCATAGTTACCATCAAATCTACAAGAAATAACTTCAAATTACTTACCCAAACAGTTTCTGGCATAACTTAGGAATATAAACACGAATCCTAGCTTCATTTTGATTGATATTGGTGTTATTTTGTGTATTTTTAAAGGAGCATGTTTACAATTTCGTGAGATGCTGCTCAATAAGATGAATCGTGGGACAGCGCAGGCGTAATCAATAGTGGTGCTTACGCCCTTGTTGTTCTAGGAGGTTGGAGTTCGCGAATTGTGTTTTGTTCTGTGTTGTGTAGATGGCGTTACTGGTTTTCCAAAGATTGAGATTTTTTTGCATCAGAAAGGCGAATAGGCACATTATACACAAATAATTGTCATATTTTTTAGGTTTTATCACAATTCGAAAAAATATTATTCTAATTGTGTTTTTATAAAATAAAATGTCAGAAAATACTGGTAATCAATTCATAGACATAAATAAAGCAAAATAATATTTAAAGTATACTTTATTGCATCCAACTAAAAATAACAATATTCATCATAAGAATAACTTAATTAACTTATCCTACTTATTTACATGAAGACATACTGTGATATTTAAACATAGGTAAGTATTTTACCAATAATGGGTTAAAATGGCATTTTCTGTAAAAAAATTTGTTGATGACTATTCATCATAATTATGACCCCTCCCGCTGTGGGTGACAGCGTGAGGGCGTGTCAGACTTTTACTAACTAAAATCCACTGTGTTCCTTCTTGAGCCCTTTATGTACCTGGGCCGCGGTAACTCTCTCGAACAATCCCGCAACCCACCCTGGTAGGCTCTGGCCCTAGTGGGCCCCGCTGGGGTTTGCTGTCTTTGAGGAGCGCGTGGCACAACGCCCGCCGCCGATACGAGCCTGTCGTCTCCTAGGAGACAAAAGACGTGCGGAAGGTGAGGGCGCCTGACTCCTCCCGAGCCACTCCTTAAAGACGGGACTTACCGCCACTAATGTGGTGTGCCCTGCATTTTGTATTACTTAAATCAGACATGTTTAATATTTTTTAGGCACATTTTCAACATTTGATTACCAAAGACATCTCGCGTAGACTGTTTATTTTTCAACATTTTTAGTATGGAGTTTATAAAATTTAACTTTAAATAAAACACTGCACTGCAGTTGCTATCTACAATTAACAATCATAATAAAGGTAGGTTAAATTATTTGCCAAACAATCGGCTATCTTTCGTTTTGCCTCTTTATGTTATAACTTCTTCGATACGGAAACGACTCGTGTGAATCTTCATGATCTGCGAAAATAAATATTAATAATTATACTACACCATAATTTCCCATAACAGTATTGTTATAATAATTAGTCAGTTTATGGAAACAATTAACTACCTACGCGTCAACTTTTTTAACATATAGGTACTTAGTGATTTTTTTGGAGTGACGAACATGCTTCGGAAAAAGGGAGAGTATTGTTTTCAAATATCGCTTTGTAATTTTGTGATATTATACTCTAAATATACAAAAATAAACATTTGTCAACTGAAATGGAATGAAATTATTCTCTCACCTCTAACTTGAAACTTCGGTAATGGCCATAAACTAAACGGATAGAAGTAAGCATTCGGCAGCCTCCGCACCACTATCGTCTCTTCTTGTACCATCTTCGATTCTGAAACAAATTCAAGTCTTTAAACCAAGAATAGCCTATTTATTCGTTGTTCTCCGAAATATTATGAAGATTCTGTCTGTTACTGATTTCCAAGTAAGTATAAGCTGAAGCTGAGCTGAGAACCAGTATTTTATTCCACTCCACATCCCAATTAGCCGGGTAACCCGATACCTATTGATAAGACTGGTTGACAGACTTTCTGGCAGCCAAGCAGGTCAGAATGTCTATTCTATTATATAGCCCAATAATTGTCGCAGTATAATGAGGTAGGTACGTTATAGCAAACCCAGAAACGTGGTTCAGTTTGACCACAATTAGATCAATGTAGAAGTTATACCTACATTTAAAAAAATACTCTTAGAATTTATAGCCAACCTAAGCCACCTTTTTCAGAATTAGGTCTTATTCAAAGGGAAACCAAATAACTGCCTTAATTTAAATAAAGTAAACCGATGTATTCCTAAATGAAGATGATACCTACCGGGTAGAACGAGTAGAACACGGAAGAGGTAGGGCTGACATAATAACACGACCAAGTGTTCCTGGTGTGAAACTAGGAAGACTCTTCAATGTCACGGGGATAACAATATTATAATGTTATAAATGGTGCTGGGATCTTCCTATACATTACAACATGGTCTCTCCATAACAAGCAATCAGGAAGAATTAAACTGCCGCGACCGCCTCGTTGACTATCCTACAGCTGACTTCCTCAAAGCTGATGTTATTACGAAAAATCAAAAGAAGATTATAGTTTAATAGTATGACTTAGGTCTGTTCCACAAAAGTGGAAAACTATGAACTTTAGGGAATTCTAAAACCAGTTTTTCTTCTATACTATACTATAATCTATACTAATATTATAAAGAGGAAAACTTTGTTTGTTTGTATGTTTGTTTGTTTGTTTGGTTGTAATCAATAGGCTCAAAAACTACTGGACCGATTTAAAAAATTCTTTCACCATTCGAAAGCTACATTATCCACGAGTGACATAGGCTATATTTTATCCGGGTACGGGCAGTAATTCCCACGGGATGCGAGTGAAACCGCGGGAAAACGGCTAGTCTAATACTAATATTATAAAGAGGAAAACTTTGTTTGTTTGTATTTGTTTTGGTTGTAATGAATAGGCTCAAAAAGTACTGGACCGATTTTAAAAATTCTTTCACCATTCGAAAGCTACATTATCCCAGAGTGACATAGGCTATATTTTATCCGGTACGGGCAGTAATTCCCACGGGATGCGAGTGAAACGCGCGGGAAAACGACTAGTACAGTATATATCTAAAAAACTCACTATATATCTATAAACCAATACACTCCTAGGAATCTACTAGTGTGATTCTTTCAGTTTTAGATAGGCAGCCCATTTACGCGATGAACGGAATTTGATACTTCAGGACGCGGGTGCAACGCTGGTGAAAGCAGTATTTAATATGACGAAATGGGTTCAAAACGCTAAGTCGAGAAATGGATCCAAAATCCAAAAGTTTCGAGAACAAGGAGAACTGATTATGCCCAAGGACGTTCTATTCGGTACAAAGCTACAAATTCCATTAAACGCCACTACATCAGCCAATGTTGAAATTGGTCTATCGCCGCTACTTCCGGTCGTGTGCTTAGGAACCACATTTTTCACTTAAGACGGTGTGCATAAAAATGGGACAGGTCTACGCCACAGATTTATGGATATTGGACATAATTGATGTTGTGTGATAATCTACTTGTTTGTTTTGCTGACCGTGAGGTGGAAGCTGCTTCTGGAAGGTGAACGATGAGCGTCAGAAGGTAATGAATGATTGACTAACTTTCGGGGAGGCTAAACTACTAGTAGGTACCTATATGGAATCAAAGAGGCTTAATACTATTATTTCTAAGGCTGTTTAGATTGTAGGTACCTGGTAAACCTGTACTAGAAAAACATAAAATAATCAGACCTTAAGGAGATTTAATAATGTTCAC
>NWSH02000537.1:2529313-2549778 GCA_002382865.2 Heliothis virescens
AATAGGCTCAAAAACTACTGGACCGATTTTAAAAATTCTTTCACCATTCGAAAGCTACATTATCCACGAGTGACATAGGCTATATTTTATCCGGGTACGGGCAGTAATTCCCACGGGATGCGAGTGAAACCGCGGGAAAACGACTAGTACAGTATATATCTAAACCAATACTCATATATATCTATAAACCAATACACTCCTCAGGATCTACTAGTGTGATTCTTTCAGTTTTAGATAGGCAGCCCATTTACGCGATGAACGGAATTTGATACTTCAGGACGCGGGTGCAACCGCTGGTGAAAGCTAGTATTTAATATGACGAAATGGGTTCAAAACGCTAAGTCGAGAAATGGATCCAAAATCCAAAAGTTTCGAGAACAAGGAGGAACTGATTATGCCCAAGGACGTTCTATTCGGTACAAAGCTACAAATTCCATTAAACGCCACTACATCAGCCAATGTTGACAATTGGTCTATCGCCGGCTACTTCCCGGTCGTGTGCGTTAGGAACCACCATTTATCACTTAAGACGGTGTGCATAAAAATGGACAGGTCTACGCCACAGATTTATGGATATTGGACATAATTGATGTTGTGTGATAATCTACTTGTTTGTTTTGCTGACCGTGAGGTGGAAGCTGCTTCTGGAAGGTGAACGATGAGCGTCAGAAGGTAATGAAATGATTGACTAACTTTCGGGGAGGCTAAACTACTAGTAGGTACCTATATGGAATCAAAGAGGTCTTAATACTATTATTTCTAAGGCTGTTTAGATTGTAGGTACCTGGTAAGACCTGTACTAGAAAAACATAAAATAAAATCAGACCCTTAAGGAGGATTTAATAATGTTACTCATTAACCTATCCAAAGGTAAACCAGCCAAATCGGTTCAGGCGTTCTTGAGTAATGCGTTAAGTGACTAATCACAAATTTGTTTTATATTCTTATTACACTGATATAGAACATACAATCTATAGCCCGATATAAAATGAAAATGATCCTCATATTCTCACGTGACTATAACCAGGAGTTAACAACCTGTTTAGAAAACCAAGAAGAGCCTACTTTAGTCTTATTACTGAAAAGCTAAAATCGAAAATTAAATCATATTAAAATTATAACTCGTCAGTACAGGTTCCTACTTTGATGATTCTATTGAAACAAAGGTTGGCATTTATTAACGAGATGAGTCGTAAACCTACGTACACGGCGCAGATGGCTAGAAACGTGACAGAGCTGAGCGAGACACTCTTTATTAAAACATTGCGATCTTTATCGTCATGCTGGAAGTTGTAGATATAAATATACCAGTAGACCAGAACCCAATGAACCCAAAAATCTATTTCACATCAAAACAGAAAAATGAGGACATAATGGCTAGCAATCTTTCGATAATTTCTGAGTTTGAAATTAAAAATTCTGGTCCTCTTCACGGCATTACCAAACGACTTTCTAGAACTTTCATTCACCTATGCCAGAAAAATGTGATGTCGCCAAAACATCTCAGAAGAATACAACGAATCACAGGGGCATCTTGGAAATCTATTTTTGGAAATAGCAAGGAAGATATAGAGAAAATGAAAAATGAAGACTAAACATCATAGTCCTGCACAGATGGCAGCAAACGTGACTGTTCACGGGACATAGTAGGAACTTTATTACTGGTGGGTGTGAGGTACTTTAGTTATTTACGAGCCATAAAATATTTCCTCACTTGACTGCAGCTGCAAACAGCTGAATCAATTTGCATACTTTTGTATGACGCAGAGAATGCCCCCTCTTGTCCCTACGTGTTTGATTCTGCCTTAGGTCAAGAATTTGCTGTGAACTTTGGAATATTTCTAAAATATTCATATTTTTTTGCAAATTGACTATTGAAGCGACTGCTTTGATTACTTATTACAATTATTGAAGCTCTAGAAATGTCTCCATAAATGCCCTGAAATTCAGTCAATGACGTCTTCACTAAGGTCCAGGATCTGATACAAAGCAAACGTGTAGGTAGGCAACATCTATCGCAACAACTAGAAAGTTATGTATGCATATGATTATAAAACGTGTGAATGTGAATAAACAGTTTTAATAAACTCAAGACCAATTCTAGGTAACAGAATTCCAGAGGTGACCGGCAAATAACGTAAACCTATTCACAATGACAAAATTAGCCTCTTATTAACTTCAAAAACAAAGTGATGTAATGTCCTATCCTTGCACAAAAACAACATTGTGTTTAACCCCAAAATCCAACCGAAAATAGCTCACGAAATTTTATGACCAACTGTTGGTACCCTACGCACAATTTGCGATGGACATTTAGGAAATGGCAGATCGTAAGTGGGCCTCGCCTGAACGAATTTCGCGCACTGTGTCATGACAGTGACCTGTTTACAAATACGATATTGTAATGGTATAAGTTCGTGTCATCTTCTGCCCTGTGGTAACTTCTGGAAAGTTCCTAAATGGACTAATGCTGTTGAACTTACTGCGGCATTTTTGGGAGGGTTCAACGAAGCTTCCATTTCAAGTCTGCAGTTGGTACCAGATATGTAGTAAGTAAGCATCTATGTATTTTTCACAAGGGATCAACCTGAGGAGTAGCCTGTAAGAGACTTATTCCCGATTTCATTCATCTTCAAAGTGGAACTTAGGACTACCTACACTACCAAATAAGGAAACAGTTTTCCAGCATAGCAAGTGCCGAAAAATTACAGTAAGAGTCATATTAACCTAACGGCATTGTCATCCTAGACCAGCATAGCCATCTTCCTTACGATGCATTAATCTATTGCTCCTACTATACCTAGGTACATATAAAAAGAAACAATCGTAAAATAGGTCAAAATCACATCACACTTGAACGATTTACAAGCGTTTACCGACGTCCGGTGAGTCGGTAAGTGCACTACTAATATGGGTCAAGCGATCAAAGGCGCCGCGAAGATCGTTGACATGCGCAAGAGTTCACCTAGATACAGTTTTGGTGTCAATGATCTAAATAGACCTACGATTGGTCTACTCCTACTGAAGTGCGTTTTATGATTTATAAAACGTTTTTAAATTGCAGTGCGCGTTTGAAACTGTCATGCGTTTTAGAGTTCTGAGCTTGAATAAAGATTGATTATCTTCTATTGGATAGAGAATAGGTACACGTGTTGGCATGCTAAACGTAGTGGATAGTTGTATTAAGAACGAGATAAGAATCTTGCCCAAATAAATTAAATAAATAATTCGTATGATAATAATTTCGATGGTGAAAAATTACGAGCTCATAAAAATGAAGAGTAAATAGATTGGTATCTAATCCTATCGACATTCATAATTAGAAAGAACTTGGACAGGGTAGTTGGTTAAGAAAACCGTTCAACTACCATTATTCGCTTAGCTTAGTGCCTTATACATAGAAGTACATAATTACATGTCTATTAAAATCTAATGAAGATAACTGCACTCCAAAGGCACTACCGTGCCCCCGCCAAGAAGAGTCAAGAAATAATAGTTTAGATTTATTTTAGCGATATGACTTCAATAGATAGGCACACTATGCAGTTAATTCAAAATATTTTAATGAATTGTATACTTAAAGCCTTACTTACGACTACTTACTCGTTCTTTTATTTTACCCTTTTGTCATAAAACTCATCAATTTATAATTATTTAATTTTCTTTTCAGGAATTAAATTTTCCGATACTTTAATTACAATGATAAATAAATATTCAGTAAAAATATTTACCTTTATTATCGGACCTGGCGGGCAGCGCGGGCGCAGCGTACACCACGGCGTTCGCGGCTATAGCGCACGCGTAGAACAGGGCCGTGCGCGCGTACGACATGCGTGGTGCGTTGTCAACAACTGAGCGGACTGTTGGCGACCGGCTGACCGTTACTCCACGTTCAAGACTCAAGTTTAATCGCACACAATTGGAGCTGTAGGGCTGTGGATTCACGCTGAGACAATCATGACCGACTAAAGAACTGAAGGAGTTTGACACATTTTTAAATGAGTTTAAAAGGAGGTTCGCTTGTATAGATGTGGCATATATTTTTAATAGTCTTATAACAAATAACAAAAACAACCCATCCTGGAAGACGGGTAAAAATTATGCTCTAAATTAACAGAATACCATCCCTCTCCGTATATAAGGAAGCCAAGTTTTTTTATGAATCGTCAGTCTTTTATAAATCTCAGGTTGCTATTTCAAAAAGTTTTTTATCGAAGATATTGTATCATTTGTAACCTGCACTTTTAAAACCTCATTTAAAACACTGAGAAAAAAATGTTAATGCTGTCAATCATTTCGGCTACAAAAATCAAAATTTCCAAGTTAAACGCGTGTCTTAGATTATGAAATTACAAATCCATACGTCTTATTCAACAAAGAAAAAATCGTTAGATCCTCACTGCGCATTAAGATTAACATCTGAGGAAAACTATATCCTCCGGAGCATACTGCTCGAGGCTACCGACAAGCAGCACCAAGAGATGTCAAGAGCTATTGATCTCAAAGAAAAAAATGAGTATTTGAAATCTCGGATACACGACGCCAAGAACGAAGCCTGTAAACTTAGGGATTACAACAGTAAATTGCAAAAATATAAGTATAACAATGCGTGCTGTCGGTGACTTTGGAGTCGTCTCTTTACGCAAAGAGAACGACGAACTGAAACAACTTATAATACAAGCAAAAAAGAAAAGATTAGAAGCTTCTAAGCACGCTAAACAGTTAGCCGAGGCTAACTATTATTTAGAAAATTGTCTTTGCGAAGTACATAATGAAATAAACAGTTTGAAACGTGAGAATAATCAATTAGCTATGAAAAAACAGGATCATGAAAACAGAATATTGCAAGCAAGAAAAGAAAATCGTGCCACGTTTGTGTATGCACGACGCGTTTAATAACATGTTCCTATTTGTTATTGAATGATGTATAAAAAATGTATAAGTATGATAATAAAATGTCGAATGTTTAAATTTCATCATCTGCCTAGCCTTTTCCCAAACCATGTTTGTGTCGGTTTCTCGGTGCAGCAGTGTTTTCAGATACCCAGGCAACCAGATATCCATTGTGAAGACTGGTCATCAGACTTTTTAGCATCCTGTAACGACTGCCAAAAATGATCAAATAACAAAAGGGTGCCTTCCAAAAAAGAGGTAGTTATGTCATCTATCTACGAACCGACCGCGCTATGCGTCGGTTTACTGTATGATCGAACGAGCCATGTGGCTGTTACTGCGCCACGAGCACCTCACCCCTCATGTTGAAAATTAACATAAAGACCACCAACTTCTATAAGGAAATCTCTAGATATTAATACCAGAGATTAATTGCCGGGAGCTGTCTCAGTGCCCATGTCACCCATGCTCACCGCGAAGGCTGGGATGAGGGATGCGAACTCTCAAAACACTCCGCCACCTCCTTGATTAGCATGATTGCTTGGTAGGACGAGCTGTCTTCGCAGGAGGCGATGGCACCCCATTCCCTCATGCACCAGAGCTTGATTTAAACCAAAGCCGGTCGCGAAAGGTCGCTACGAGAGTCCTCCATCCGGTAACACCCGGGTGCAATCAAACACCCGATTCGATTGAAGCACCCATGCCCGGTGAGAACTGCGGCTGGCGAGCAAGTACGACACGACTCCTCCCAAACCACTACCACAGCTAAAGACTGCGGATTTATCGCCACCATTGTGGCAAATTTTCCCGAGCCTGAAGTCAGCGCATTACGACGACTTCTACCACCGAAACAGCTATTTACTGCAAATAGACTCGCCAAGTTGTTTCAGATGTACAGACGACAGCACATCAAGTTACCACAATCTGTCAAATTTCTGCAATAGATTTTCAACCTTATCACAATAGAGGTAGGTTATTAATGTTTGACTGGTAAAATTTTGCAGATTCGGGTACCGTGACCTGCTGTTGTCTGTAGTACACCAACAGCCTAGACAAAATAAAACAAAAACTGATTGTAAAATCATTTATTAACCCTTAAATGTCTATTCCCTCATCATCTTTTCCTTCTGGCGAGCAAGCTTCTTCTTCGACAGCTTCTTCTTAGCGGGTGCGTCGTCGGCGGGCGCTGCGCGTGCGACGGCGTCCTCGCGCTCACTGAGGCAGACCTCGATGTGGCAGGGAGATGACATGTAAGGGTTGATGCGACCGTGCGCGCGGTATGTGCGTCTGCGCAGGCAGGGGGCGCGGTTCACCTGGAAATAACGAAACACAACATTAGAATGTGTCGACAACAGTGAAGATGCTGCATCTGTCATTGCTAAGATTATGAGCAAATCTGTTCAATGACAGTGAACTTTACGAATAAATGTCATAGGTTGAGAAAAAAAAGTTCTTATGCAGAAAAACTTTCTTTATGTTAACCTATGTTGCTGTATGCCTTCTGAAAACAGTTATTACGAGAACAAGTAATACTGGCAAGCTAAAAAGGCAATACTCAGTGTTTACAAAATCCTAATAAATATTGTAAGTGTGTATGGCATAATCATCAGCCTATCTACTATCCCACTCTGCTTATACAGCTACTACACATACTACATATCAATTTGCTAATTTTATGATCCCTTTCTTTCTTCTAGACTATACTTTTACCTTTGATTTCAAAAGACCAACTTTTTGACAAGGCCAGTTTTTATATTTCTTAATGTAGGTTTCAAACACGCTTTAAAATGCTGTTTTGTTGGACTATACTGTAGGAAATCATGACCAGAGACTGGATTGTGATTTGTTTACAGTTTGTATGAAAGACCAAAAACAATTGAAATTATATAATTTCGACTCATCTGGAATAAGGTACTATCCGAGAATAAATAGCTGTTTCCTCCAGAAATTTTATATTATAATTATAAGAATTTTATACCGCCAAATATGGCGGTATAGCGAACTACTCTAGTATTATTCTAACATGGCGGACTATCATCAGCTGCTATTACAAGCAATTGACAGATGTGACTGAATATGCGACAAAACGAGTTGACATAACATTCACTGAAAAACTGTCAGGTATTGAAGGCATGTTTTTATGCCGGTAATGGTAATACATTCATTCAGCGTTCACTCCTCTATTCGCATTTCCTCTATTGCATAAAAATTACTTTTGGTTTACTCAAGATTCAGATTGTGGAATAGCAAAATCTTGGTATAGTAAGTCGAGGAATTGAATGTTCTTATAATAAATAGTAGTAGAATCTTTTTTAGATAGACAATACCATTAAACTCCATGGTAGATTATCATTTCTTCGCTACAATTGTTAAGACTGTATCAATTGTAGTTACAACAATGATGGCCAGTTTCTAGGGGTTCAGTAAAGTTATAAATATGAAAAGTTATAGTTTTCTACCTATCTGGGCAGTTTCACCTGAACCCTGATGAAAACGTCTACAAGCATTATATAAACAGATCCTGCTGTAGATTTTATCTTTGACTGGTGTAGAGCGGCAGTTGAATAGATGGAATTCCCACCATCCATTATCCATTAATTAAAATAAAACTACAGCACCATTAAGAATAGACCCAAATGACCACTTATTATAAAGCACAACAGGAGTGAATGTGTTAACATCACATTTGGTCATAACAGCTCTGTACACATTTTAGTGAACAATTTAGCAATATGAACAATATACAAAGAATTTAATATTAATTCCGAGTACAAGCCCGTGCACATGTCCATACCCCTCCTCAAACCCGCTAACTGCTGATACCTAGAATTGGTTTGCTACACAGCTATTAACTCAATATTCGGGGACTACAGAAGTTTGGGGAGAATGATACCTAACATTAAATTAGATTTCTTTTTGTTGCAGTTGAACCACAATGCGTATCAATAAGCCAAAATTTAGCCATAGGATATTTTACAAAACAAGTTACAAAAAACACTATTGATGGCAGATATGGAATCACCACCAGTAATAGTCAATACTAAGATAAAAACAAATAGCAAAATCTCACCTGAATGTGATCAATAACAAGCCTGTCAACATCCAAGCCTTTGTAGTCAGCGTTGGACTCAGCATTTCTCAGCAGCTGGAGTAAGAACTCAGCGGACTTCTTGGGCCAACGACCCTGTGTGGTGCCAAACTGCTTGGCTTGTGCACAACGGCCTACGCCTCCGTTGAAGCGGCGGAACGGAATGCATTCCTTCTTCTCTGTCACATTCTTCAGGTAACGTACAGCGCGGCGCAGGGGCAGTTTCCTGATCGCCATGGCTGTCTCATATGTGTTCTGGAATGTATGACAAACATGTTAGCGAGAACTATAAAATCATGATACAGTCAGAATTAGATTTGGTAATGTTTCATTAGATTTGATAAGTTCATTAACACAATTACTTCCATTTTGAGGTTAACTCATTAGAAACCTCCCTCAATTTCAATTAAATATCTACTTTGATCCGATCTGTGGGTAAGACAAACATTGATATTAACCGATGTGAAACTAACCTACAAAACTTCGTTGCACCATTGATTTTCATAACGAATCCATACATAACGTATAATAGGGGCATTTATATCAATATACTTAACAATTTGTGACAACATTCGAACACAATTTGTGGACAAGACTGTCAGTCCATGTGGAATCAATAACTTGTTTTCGTGTATACAAATATTTTTTTAGTCTTACCTTGAAGTGAACACGGAGGTTTGAGCCACGCGCTTTGCATGACTTCGCTGGGTTATCAGGCTCCCGAGAGTAACGACCCATTTTTAGTTTCTGAAACACAGAGCGGTTTTTGTCTCAAACGCTTACGAACATAGGTTATCATTTTTGAAACATTCCGGCTTTTCACATATTTAACGAAATATGCACATGAACAACAAATATACACTGTTCTTATATACACCATAACTGGATTTAATTCAAAACTAAATAGTTTTCGCGATTAAAATAGATTTTAACAAACACGAAACCAACCTCTCAGGAGAAAATTTAACAGGAAAAGGAATAGACAAGAACTTTTGACAACTTTAGCTTTGACGTTGACAACGACGATAAAATGTTGCTAGCTATAAAAGTAACAAATTGTCTATGCTCGTGCAAAACACCCGTACGGAACGGAACGTTACAGTATAATAAAATAAATTTAAAAATTGTAAATTATAAACATTATGAAACGATATTAATTTCTTTAAAACATGTAGCTGTTGTTTAATATTTTCACATGGTAGAACTCAAGCGTTAAGGTGCATGCGACGACTAGAAGCGGGAAATTCAAATATAAAATGGTTTTTTCATGTTTTACCTAAGTTAACATTCAATATGAGGCGTGATCTTATGATTGGCGGTTATAATATCCCACAAAGTAATTTCTGATGTCCTTGTTTAACNCTTAGATTATGAAATTACAAATCCATACGTCTTATTCAACAAAGAAAAAATCGTTAGATCCTCACTGCGCATTAAGATTAACATCTGAGGAAAACTATATCCTCCGGAGCATACTGCTCGAGGCTACCGACAAGCAGCACCAAGAGATGTCAAGAGCTATTGATCTCAAAGAAAAAAATGAGTATTTGAAATCTCGGATACACGACGCCAAGAACGAAGCCTGTAAACTTAGGGATTACAACAGTAAATTGCAAAAATATAAGTATAACAATGCGTGCTGTCGGTGACTTTGGAGTCGTCTCTTTACGCAAAGAGAACGACGAACTGAAACAACTTATAATACAAGCAAAAAAGAAAAGATTAGAAGCTTCTAAGCACGCTAAACAGTTAGCCGAGGCTAACTATTATTTAGAAAATTGTCTTTGCGAAGTACATAATGAAATAAACAGTTTGAAACGTGAGAATAATCAATTAGCTATGAAAAAACAGGATCATGAAAACAGAATATTGCAAGCAAGAAAAGAAAATCGTGCCACGTTTGTGTATGCACGACGCGTTTAATAACATGTTCCTATTTGTTATTGAATGATGTATAAAAAATGTATAAGTATGATAATAAAATGTCGAATGTTTAAATTTCATCATCTGCCTAGCCTTTTCCCAAACCATGTTTGTGTCGGTTTCTCGGTGCAGCAGTGTTTTCAGATACCCAGGCAACCAGATATCCATTGTGAAGACTGGTCATCAGACTTTTTAGCATCCTGTAACGACTGCCAAAAATGATCAAATAACAAAAGGGTGCCTTCCAAAAAAGAGGTAGTTATGTCATCTATCTACGAACCGACCGCGCTATGCGTCGGTTTACTGTATGATCGAACGAGCCATGTGGCTGTTACTGCGCCACGAGCACCTCACCCCTCATGTTGAAAATTAACATAAAGACCACCAACTTCTATAAGGAAATCTCTAGATATTAATACCAGAGATTAATTGCCGGGAGCTGTCTCAGTGCCCATGTCACCCATGCTCACCGCGAAGGCTGGGATGAGGGATGCGAACTCTCAAAACACTCCGCCACCTCCTTGATTAGCATGATTGCTTGGTAGGACGAGCTGTCTTCGCAGGAGGCGATGGCACCCCATTCCCTCATGCACCAGAGCTTGATTTAAACCAAAGCCGGTCGCGAAAGGTCGCTACGAGAGTCCTCCATCCGGTAACACCCGGGTGCAATCAAACACCCGATTCGATTGAAGCACCCATGCCCGGTGAGAACTGCGGCTGGCGAGCAAGTACGACACGACTCCTCCCAAACCACTACCACAGCTAAAGACTGCGGATTTATCGCCACCATTGTGGCAAATTTTCCCGAGCCTGAAGTCAGCGCATTACGACGACTTCTACCACCGAAACAGCTATTTACTGCAAATAGACTCGCCAAGTTGTTTCAGATGTACAGACGACAGCACATCAAGTTACCACAATCTGTCAAATTTCTGCAATAGATTTTCAACCTTATCACAATAGAGGTAGGTTATTAATGTTTGACTGGTAAAATTTTGCAGATTCGGGTACCGTGACCTGCTGTTGTCTGTAGTACACCAACAGCCTAGACAAAATAAAACAAAAACTGATTGTAAAATCATTTATTAACCCTTAAATGTCTATTCCCTCATCATCTTTTCCTTCTGGCGAGCAAGCTTCTTCTTCGACAGCTTCTTCTTAGCGGGTGCGTCGTCGGCGGGCGCTGCGCGTGCGACGGCGTCCTCGCGCTCACTGAGGCAGACCTCGATGTGGCAGGGAGATGACATGTAAGGGTTGATGCGACCGTGCGCGCGGTATGTGCGTCTGCGCAGGCAGGGGGCGCGGTTCACCTGGAAATAACGAAACACAACATTAGAATGTGTCGACAACAGTGAAGATGCTGCATCTGTCATTGCTAAGATTATGAGCAAATCTGTTCAATGACAGTGAACTTTACGAATAAATGTCATAGGTTGAGAAAAAAAAGTTCTTATGCAGAAAAACTTTCTTTATGTTAACCTATGTTGCTGTATGCCTTCTGAAAACAGTTATTACGAGAACAAGTAATACTGGCAAGCTAAAAAGGCAATACTCAGTGTTTACAAAATCCTAATAAATATTGTAAGTGTGTATGGCATAATCATCAGCCTATCTACTATCCCACTCTGCTTATACAGCTACTACACATACTACATATCAATTTGCTAATTTTATGATCCCTTTCTTTCTTCTAGACTATACTTTTACCTTTGATTTCAAAAGACCAACTTTTTGACAAGGCCAGTTTTTATATTTCTTAATGTAGGTTTCAAACACGCTTTAAAATGCTGTTTTGTTGGACTATACTGTAGGAAATCATGACCAGAGACTGGATTGTGATTTGTTTACAGTTTGTATGAAAGACCAAAAACAATTGAAATTATATAATTTCGACTCATCTGGAATAAGGTACTATCCGAGAATAAATAGCTGTTTCCTCCAGAAATTTTATATTATAATTATAAGAATTTTATACCGCCAAATATGGCGGTATAGCGAACTACTCTAGTATTATTCTAACATGGCGGACTATCATCAGCTGCTATTACAAGCAATTGACAGATGTGACTGAATATGCGACAAAACGAGTTGACATAACATTCACTGAAAAACTGTCAGGTATTGAAGGCATGTTTTTATGCCGGTAATGGTAATACATTCATTCAGCGTTCACTCCTCTATTCGCATTTCCTCTATTGCATAAAAATTACTTTTGGTTTACTCAAGATTCAGATTGTGGAATAGCAAAATCTTGGTATAGTAAGTCGAGGAATTGAATGTTCTTATAATAAATAGTAGTAGAATCTTTTTTAGATAGACAATACCATTAAACTCCATGGTAGATTATCATTTCTTCGCTACAATTGTTAAGACTGTATCAATTGTAGTTACAACAATGATGGCCAGTTTCTAGGGGTTCAGTAAAGTTATAAATATGAAAAGTTATAGTTTTCTACCTATCTGGGCAGTTTCACCTGAACCCTGATGAAAACGTCTACAAGCATTATATAAACAGATCCTGCTGTAGATTTTATCTTTGACTGGTGTAGAGCGGCAGTTGAATAGATGGAATTCCCACCATCCATTATCCATTAATTAAAATAAAACTACAGCACCATTAAGAATAGACCCAAATGACCACTTATTATAAAGCACAACAGGAGTGAATGTGTTAACATCACATTTGGTCATAACAGCTCTGTACACATTTTAGTGAACAATTTAGCAATATGAACAATATACAAAGAATTTAATATTAATTCCGAGTACAAGCCCGTGCACATGTCCATACCCCTCCTCAAACCCGCTAACTGCTGATACCTAGAATTGGTTTGCTACACAGCTATTAACTCAATATTCGGGGACTACAGAAGTTTGGGGAGAATGATACCTAACATTAAATTAGATTTCTTTTTGTTGCAGTTGAACCACAATGCGTATCAATAAGCCAAAATTTAGCCATAGGATATTTTACAAAACAAGTTACAAAAAACACTATTGATGGCAGATATGGAATCACCACCAGTAATAGTCAATACTAAGATAAAAACAAATAGCAAAATCTCACCTGAATGTGATCAATAACAAGCCTGTCAACATCCAAGCCTTTGTAGTCAGCGTTGGACTCAGCATTTCTCAGCAGCTGGAGTAAGAACTCAGCGGACTTCTTGGGCCAACGACCCTGTGTGGTGCCAAACTGCTTGGCTTGTGCACAACGGCCTACGCCTCCGTTGAAGCGGCGGAACGGAATGCATTCCTTCTTCTCTGTCACATTCTTCAGGTAACGTACAGCGCGGCGCAGGGGCAGTTTCCTGATCGCCATGGCTGTCTCATATGTGTTCTGGAATGTATGACAAACATGTTAGCGAGAACTATAAAATCATGATACAGTCAGAATTAGATTTGGTAATGTTTCATTAGATTTGATAAGTTCATTAACACAATTACTTCCATTTTGAGGTTAACTCATTAGAAACCTCCCTCAATTTCAATTAAATATCTACTTTGATCCGATCTGTGGGTAAGACAAACATTGATATTAACCGATGTGAAACTAACCTACAAAACTTCGTTGCACCATTGATTTTCATAACGAATCCATACATAACGTATAATAGGGGCATTTATATCAATATACTTAACAATTTGTGACAACATTCGAACACAATTTGTGGACAAGACTGTCAGTCCATGTGGAATCAATAACTTGTTTTCGTGTATACAAATATTTTTTTAGTCTTACCTTGAAGTGAACACGGAGGTTTGAGCCACGCGCTTTGCATGACTTCGCTGGGTTATCAGGCTCCCGAGAGTAACGACCCATTTTTAGTTTCTGAAACACAGAGCGGTTTTTGTCTCAAACGCTTACGAACATAGGTTATCATTTTTGAAACATTCCGGCTTTTCACATATTTAACGAAATATGCACATGAACAACAAATATACACTGTTCTTATATACACCATAACTGGATTTAATTCAAAACTAAATAGTTTTCGCGATTAAAATAGATTTTAACAAACACGAAACCAACCTCTCAGGAGAAAATTTAACAGGAAAAGGAATAGACAAGAACTTTTGACAACTTTAGCTTTGACGTTGACAACGACGATAAAATGTTGCTAGCTATAAAAGTAACAAATTGTCTATGCTCGTGCAAAACACCCGTACGGAACGGAACGTTACAGTATAATAAAATAAATTTAAAAATTGTAAATTATAAACATTATGAAACGATATTAATTTCTTTAAAACATGTAGCTGTTGTTTAATATTTTCACATGGTAGAACTCAAGCGTTAAGGTGCATGCGACGACTAGAAGCGGGAAATTCAAATATAAAATGGTTTTTTCATGTTTTACCTAAGTTAACATTCAATATGAGGCGTGATCTTATGATTGGCGGTTATAATATCCCACAAAGTAATTTCTGATGTCCTTGTTTAACTCCGAAACTTACTCTGTAAAAAAAAACTCTTATTTTCACAGTTGCACTTTGCAGTGACTTTACGTTTGTTCCTAAATTATCATATTAGACAATAGATGGCGTTAGTGGTCAATCCAGTTACTCTTTTTTACCAGAATATTATTTTTAGAGGTTTACTTAATACAACAATGATTATAGTTTAATTAAATGATTGTAGTCATCCAAGTGGATACTGGAATTTCAGGTCATACCCAAGTTGCAAGTTATATGATAAACGTTATAGGAATTCTGACTACTTATTGATAGGTAGCATGCATGTATAACGTTTGTATTTAAAATATAACATGACTATTGTAGTAATTCTTACTAAATTTAATTCTCTTTTTTCGTTATGTAATGTGTACTGCCTAGAGTCTTCATTGTTGCCATATTAACATGCAGGGTAGGTAGTATTTTTTCCATATTACGTTATCTCTTTTTTTTTAAAAGGAATGGGAAAGGAAGGAAAATAAAATGCATAGGTAGCATTAATTGTTATTAATAAAAAACATTTACTATTTTTGGATAATTTACTTTTTGTGCAGCTAATATTTTAAGAATTAGGTAGATAATACCACTACAGTTTGATACAATAATTACAGTTAATTATTAGTTATTAATAGCGATATGTAATCGAAAGGAATTCTTATGAAAGAATGTATTATAATAACCCTGATTTCGAGCTAAACAGTTGATTCATAAAGCGTTTAAGAATATAGAATTTCATTGAGATAGCGTATAGAACTTAACATTCAAAGTTGTTAACTACAAGTATTATTTATACCTAATATAATTTAGCTATTTACATTAAAATCAATTCGCGTATAGATAAGTGTGGTCTAAATATTTAATTTATACATAGATATTTTCTAATAGAACTAGAGTCGTTGACTAGATTACATTCTTACACTATTTAAGATCTATTTAACAATGAATTAAATTCATTACAATTGCTTTTTATGTTACACTACTAAATAATTATGATATTAATTGATAATTATTACAACTAATTACACACGACTAGATTCTATATTCATATATTTATTGATATCATGCTTGTGACCAGAAATTAACTTTGGTTTTGTGCAAAGCTATTTTTTATTTTAGGGTGTAGCAACACTATTTAGATTTTAGCGGGAAAAGCATACAAACAAAGAATTAGTGCGCCCTCTATCGGTCAATATCTTTTACGTGTTTCTACGACTTAAACACATTTATTTTTGTTTTACTTTGGAGTTAGCTTTATCGTCATAAAAAATAGTAGGTAGATAAATGAACAGTCCTTGAAACTGATATTTTATTATTTATCCTAAGATTGAATGTACAGACTACAGCACATCAAGTTACCACAATCTGTCAAATTTCAGCAATAGATTTTCAACCTTATCGCAATGGCGGTAGGTAAATTTTTGATTGGTAATATTTGACAGATTTGTCTACGTTGACCTGCTATCGTCTGTACCTATTAAAAAATAAACCCGTAAAGCGACTAATCTTTTTGGCATAGTGAGACACAGCTCAGTATATTTGTCCTTACAGCTAATGATTAGAATTCCTACAGATATGTTTAATGTCTTGTGTTGGGCTAATGCGGCGTTGGTGCGGGGGGAGGCAGCAGAGGTAAAGGTGCCACGCAGGCTACGCAGTCTCTATCTGGAATAGAAAATATACACATTAGTTCGATAAAATCACTCGGGTTAAGGAACGTGAAAATCTATGTTTCTATCTAACACTTGAAGTAAAATCCATTTTTATTTATTTGTGTCAGACTTCTAAGGCCCATAGAAAATATATTGAGTATACATAAATACTATAAGTAACACTAAATTATATACTATATACTGTCGTGGGGTCCGAATGCACACTCTATTTTTAAAGAACTTTCTAGGCGGCTGGTTGACGCTACCCGTGACCAAAGGGCTGGCTATTACGTACCTTGGTCAAAGACTAAGCATTGCCATCCAGCGTGGCAATGCTGCCAGCCTTTTGGGCACGCTCCCGATCGACAGCGACGGGGAGGAATTCTTTGACGCTTTTTAGTTTTATTTATTTATGCTAAAACGGTTACATACACCAATTACATTAGCATAGAATTACATTTAGTTTTTAGTTTGTTTTTTTTTAGAATGTTGTAAATATATTATATTTATAAAAACTATATACTTAGGTATACATATTTTATATAAAAAAAACAACTTAAAACTTTGCTAGCTTCTTCAATAAAACTTAAGAGTTAGTTTGCTTGAACACGCTCAGAAATATGATAATATTACCGTGACCTATAACTATAATATCTATAATCTGTGCCACTAGTCCGATTTTTGTAAAGTTCTTTCAGTATCAGATAGCCTATTTATCGAGGAAGGTTAGCTACTTTTTATGAGTCAGTAGAATACAAGAAACAAAAACTAAATACGAAACACGCTGAACTCAAACATAAAACCCAACAAAGCTATCAAAACATACACACAAGATACTGCATTACGAACTGCAAATGAACCGTTCCCAGACTTCACAAATAAGTTAAATGAACGAGAATATCGATCCCCGTCTCCAGGTAGCGGTGTAATCCGCATATAATTGCGGCGCGCACTGCCAATTAGAGTTTGAACACCAGTAAATATGGACGCGCCATTTAATTATTAGTGATACGCTGAATTGGTGAATAATGTTGTTTAATTTGGTGCTTGTACGTAACAAGGACATATTGTAATTTAATTGCCTAACTTACTTTTAGGTACCTACTTAGGTTAAATAATTATATATAGGTTGTATTACACATGGTTATTCGTGCGTTTTCAGCTGAGCATTGTATTTTCAGAAACAAAGCTTAAACATTTAATTTGCCTGCCCTTGCCACTTCAGCTTTGCGATTCTTCGGGATATGTCGCTGACTGGATCTTCCGCGGATCTCCACATTTCATTGGCTTATGTTTAACGGACCACCAAATATAGTAACTTTTAACAGACAAAAATAGTAAATGATCACCAAAACTAGTACCCCCATTTTAAAATGCGCGCTCGACTACGGACGTGTCTCCACTGTACACGGCACGAATTTATTTATTCGCGTTTTGCGCGGCCATAGCCGCTGCACGGTAATACTATGAGTTCGAAAAAACTTATAGTGAACGAGTTGTTGGCGTTTCTTGTCCATGCAATTGATTACATGGATGAGGTGAGCATACTACAAATATGCCGATCCAATTTCAAGGAGGAAGATGTCAGCAGCGCAAAGCTGTTACTGTTCCAGTCTCTTGGAAAACTGGACCAGATGCCGTCTCGCCGCAGAGATGGCACTGAGAAGAGTCTTCAAGACATTATTGATATGTTGAAGAAGACCGACCCAGACGACGTGCCTGACTTCGTGGCGAAAGAGCTNATGCAGAGCAAATATGCCGATCCAATTTCAAGGAGGAAGATGTCAGCAGCGCAAAGCTGTTACTGTTCCAGTCTCTTGGAAAACTGGACCAGATGCCGTCTCGCCGCAGAGATGGCACTGAGAAGAGTCTTCAAGACATTATTGATATGTTGAAGAAGACCGACCCAGACGACGTGCCTGACTTCGTGGCGAAAGAGCTGAGTAAACTGCCTCCCGTCACGTTCGATCACGTCGATGTAACAAGACTGCTGAAGGACATCACGACGTTAAAAGCCGAGATGACAAAGATGCAGTCCAGAATGGAGGCTTCAGATAATACCATTGCTGAACTGCGTGCAGAAATAACATCACTGCGCAACGTTGGTTCAGTTATTAGGTCACCAGAGGCCTCAAAGGTGAACACTCGTCGCGGAGCGCAGACTGCCTCCATAGGCAGTTTTGAGTCGGCGAACACAAGTGTGTCACCAGCTGCCGATATCGCTGACGAAGCTTTGCTCGCCGCCGTCGCACGCGCCTCTACACCGGCCACTGTGACATCACGCGTAGGTACGACGACCCCTGTGCCTGCTTACGCCGATATAGTCGCTAAGAAAACACCTGCAGCGCAGACAAAGCGACCAATTGTTAAAGGGGTTAAACAGAAACAGAAGAGCTGCCTGTTCACCCAGAAGGATAACCGGGTGCAACCGAAGGGACAGGCCGACAAGGATGGCTTCATCGTGGTACAGAAGAAGAAAAAGAAGCCGAGCCAAAACAAGTGCGGCACTGCACCGACCGGACCGAAGTACTTGCTGCGTCCCGCTGTACCAGTGACGCCG
The DNA here is from genome assembly GCA_002382865.2 of Heliothis virescens. Taxonomy (NCBI): domain Eukaryota; kingdom Metazoa; phylum Arthropoda; class Insecta; order Lepidoptera; family Noctuidae; genus Heliothis; species Heliothis virescens. The sequence continues at coordinate 2,547,882 of NWSH02000537.1, forward strand.
CTGTACGTGTCCAGGCTGCATTACTCTACTAAGGCTGAAGAGATTGTAGAGTACATACAGATCAAAACGAAGTTGACTTTGAGGGTTCAGAAGTTGGAATCACGTCACAATGCGGATTTTAATGCCTTTGTGGTGAGAGTGCCAACTGAGCATCTCTCAAAGTACATGGATCCGGAATTTTGGCCGAAAGGTGTTGTTTTCCGGCGATTCCGTGGCCGGATACCCGATACCGCGCGATACACGACGCCGACGCTGCACAATAGTAGTAATCGTGTATAATTATAAGTATAATTTGTATGTATTAGTATATTTATATTTTTAAGCTGTATTTTGTTTATTGTATTATATATGGGCCTCAGTTGCCTGAATTAAATAAATAAATAAAAAAAAAAAAAAAAAAAAAAAAAATGATCACCAAAGTTTTAACATCTCACTGTCCTATTTAAGTAAAATATCTCCAAGAAAATCATTTTTAACCCAAAAATAGTTAATGAACACCAAATTATTACCGACATTTTAATATACAATGATATGCAAAAAAATAACATTTCAGTAGCCTATTTAAGCAAAATAACTCCAAGAAAATTATTGTTAAACCAAAACTAGTTAATGAATACCAAATTATGAACGCCATTTTAATATAAAATGACACGCAAAAAATAACACTTGCTAATGCTTTTGGGACTTAAAAAATTTTCTCATCAAAAATGAAAATTCTCAAAAGTGGCTAGTTTTTAGAGGTCCGTACCCAAAGGGTAAAAACGGAACCCTATTACTAAGACTTCGTTGTCTGTCTGTCTGTCGGTCTGTCTGTCTCCACGCTGTATCTCATTAACCGTGATAGCTAGAAAGCTGAAATTTTCACAAATGATGTATTTTCGTTGCCGCTATAACAACAAATACTAAAAATTTAAAAAAGTTATATATTAAGGGGGGTCCCCATACAATAAATTATAAAGACAGTGCAATTTGAATACAACGCCATCTGTTACTCAAGCGTGGAACTACAGCTTGGTACGGAACCCTTCGCGCGCGAGTCCAACTCGCACTTGGCCGGTTTTTTATTTCCATCGTATAGAATACCTCAAAATAAAACGAAAAGCATCTAGGCACTTTTTGTCTAAGTCTTCAGGTTCGCCTGAAAATGAGCTCCAAAGGTCAGTTGGCGATCATACGTAAAAACACTTTTTTTTACATTTTCATTATTTTTTGGTTTCTATCGTATAGAGCAGCGGTCGGCAACCTTTAGGGAGGCAAGGGCCACTAGGTAGCAAAAAAACCTAACGGCGGGCCGCACTTGTCATATTAACCCCAGAAGCCGAATGTTACTGTTTTTTTATATGCATCTCACTTATGGAAGCACACCAATCTTTTGGATAAAATTTATAAAATTATCGGACATAAATTATTATTCATCTTAGACGACCGAGCTAGGACGAGAAGTCGGGTCTTTGGCTCTTTGCACTCCCTTCGTCAAACATAGGCACCATGTTTGATGACACCACTTTCAGACTCGCTGTTTGCCTCCATCTGGGTGCTCCTTGCTGCTCTCCTCATCGCTGCCACTGCAGAGAAGCTGTCAACAGCCTCGGTCACCATGGCCTGTCGTGCAGCCGCAGTGCGAGCCGTATACTACGGCATGCGAGCATCCATCGTGTCCTTGTTATCTTCGGCGTTCTAGCCGTACTTGAACCAATGGGTTGGCACGTGACGATGGCAAGAGACCAGACGGCATGTCGCTATTTCCTTGGAAGTTGGGTAGGACTTTGGTGTGGGACGCGACCTGCGTCGACACTCTTGCGCCAACCCACCTTCCCAGAACTGCGTGTTGTGCTGGCTCTGCCGCTGCACAAGCAGAGAACCTCAAGCAGCGCAAATATAGTAGTCTCATCTGTAT
>NWSH02000537.1:2553661-2568856 GCA_002382865.2 Heliothis virescens
CGTGGAGTCGGATTTACAGCAATTCGTTTCTGTCATTAAAGCTGGAAACATAACTAAATATGGCATCATAATACTTTATTTGGTAATAAGCCTACATTTTATGGTAATCACAGTGGTATATTTAGGGAGAAATAGCGCATTAATTTGGTCGCTAAGATTTGGTGATCATTTACTATATTTGGTGTTCGAATACAATTTAAAGTCAAGTTGTGACTAAAATAGGTAGTACTATTGCAATTTTAGGCTTTATTTTTTTGGTGTTAAGTAAATTTTTTTGGTGATAGATCTAAGGGTATCACAACATTTTTTGGTGGTCGTTATATTTGTTCCCCATTTCATTTATTCATATCGTTTATTTTTAATTCGATCTCGCAGAGAGAGTGAGAGCATAGCTTTCTCCAATGGGTTTTTTGAGTGTACTCATAAGGCCAAGAGTAAGCAGGTTTTCCTCACGACACCACAGAAATCTTTACTAATATTATAAAGCTGAAGAGTTTGTTACGCGCTAATCTCAGGAACTACTAGTCCGATTTGAAAAAATATTTCAGTGTTAGATAGCCCATTTATCGAGGAAGGTTATAGGCTACTTTTTATCCGGGTGCGCGCAGTAGTTCCCACGGGAAAGCGGGTGAAACCGCTGGCAGAAGCTAGTAAGAGGATAAATTGACATTGGATAACTTACACTTACCACGATCATGCATGTAATGCAGCGACGGTCGTAGGTCGGGCAGCCTCCACGGCTCAACACGGGGCTCTTCATCCCTCTCCACTTTGGGCACCAGCCCACTCCAGCAGTTTTCTTCAGGCCGAGGAGTTGGCACACTGCTGGATGGCCAGGTACAGGCCTGGGGAAAATATGCCGTTAATACTTGTGAAGTTACGAGGTGCCGGATTGATCCGCGATTGGCGAATTCAATTCATCATGTTTTTATGCAGATACTTAAATGTTGTTTTTTTTTCGAGATGCTAAGTAGTTATAAGTACCTACAAGTGCAAGAAGTTTTTGAATAGTAGGTAACTATCATCAGTGGAATTCCTGGAGAGAGTGAAATTCTTTCGCCTGTTTCGTATTGCTGTGTAGTTACAAAATATTTGCAACTGTTCCATTTTGATTTCCATTCTGAAAAGTTTTTACCCTATAACATCTCTTTTTTGGACCTAGATTTATGTGTAGGATATTTCTTCGCAAAAAGTCAAGCTTTTGTACTTTTAAGTCTTGCAATCTATCGATAAGATAAAATCACGCATAAAAATATTCATAAAGAATACAATTAAGTATGCTTCAGTGACAATAATCGGTGGTATTCCACAGTTCGTGTGTTTCAGTCACGAGAGCCCTGTATCTGATGGGGCACGGCACTTCAAACTACCCCTTCGTTACTATCACTTAACTAATAACAACCGTTATGCTATTACCGCGATTTCAGTGCTTTGTCAAAGTTTCGTTGTTATTTTTTTTTATCGTAAGTGGTATTATTGTTGAACCAAAATGGAAGATAAATTAGAAGTAATGTCTATAGTACCTACGTATAAAATAAGGATGATTTACTAAGCGCAATTTGAATTATTTTGAATTAGTAGTACTTATATCTAATGTCCATGGCAGTAGTCTATAGTTCTTAATTAAGCGTGTAGCTTCAAGCTAAGTATTCTATAACAATGTAAGTTGGCTGCTTCAGGATATGAGATTGCTGTTAATTTATTCTGATGATACATAACTTGCATTAAGTTATGAATGACGCAGGTTAGAGATATGAGGAATATAGTTTTTAAGCTATGAAGGGCTTCATAGCAAAGGCCCCAAGGTAAAGGGAGGATGCTCCGACTAAACGGGTCTTGTGTCTGATAGGCTACTGCCAGATTAAAATTTATTTTATATCGGTACAAACGCGTACAATAAACATAAATCAGTGACAGTAGCATCAGTATTGTTGATATTTGTCGCTGGTGATGTTGACTACCGCTGTCCAGTTCGCGAGCGGACAGATAGTGACATTACGAACAAAGCTCACAGTAATTATTGTTGTTTGATTTAAAAGCCAATGCGCTGCCGACAAAATGTAAACCATTAAACTATTAGAGGTGGCTTTTTGGTGTATTTTTTTTTTTTTTTCAAAATTAAATACTGAGTATCTGGCTAGGAATTAGAACTAGGAGGTTTTTTACGTTCAAACCTGTAATCTACTCTTGTAATAATTAAATTCTCGAAATAAGTCTAAAGGTTTGAAACATTTCACTTCAGGCCATAGTGTAGTCGGTAAGCGCTACGCCGTAGCAAGCAATTCATGCTTTCGTAGCAATTGTAAACTAAAATCAGAAAGATCTATTTTTTTCAAACTTTTTAGACAAGATTAAGTCTGGGTCATTGCGTCAAAAGTGGAATGAGTGATTTACATAGATACTTGGTGGGAAAATGGCAAGCATTATTATCTTGCCCAGTCTAAACATTGTCAACTCTGTGGCAGTCCTTATAAACTATTCATTGGCAGTTCCATATAATTATTAACGTTACGTGGCTTCGAGCTCGTGTTATTACGTTAAATAATATATCGTAGTTCGATTAACATACTTCCATGTTTCGCGTGACACTGAACGCTTTGAATTAAACCTTTTGTTTGTTAGTTACGATTTCAAAAGGTATTAGTTCTAGATAATGGTGATTACTGGCTTAGATTTGTTGGAACAGATATATTACAGAATAAAGTGTTATTATAAAAAACAATGAGATTTAATCTAATTTTTGTCATTTTTTTACTAAGGCTGCTGTTTTGTTTTAAATTGTTCGCGCGTATCATAATTTATTTTTTGGGGGGTTCATTAACGTGAAATCATCTTCTCAGTTAAAATCGGGTAGGCAGTAGGTAGTTTCATTCCCTTATAGTCTTAACGGATTGTTTCCTCCTATACTTATACCTGCAGTAAAACTTTCTTTTTTCTCTTATTTATTCGTTTCTATAAAACTAAACTGCGAAGATTTTTATCTATTATTGCAATTTATATCTTTAAAAAAGTCGCCGAAAAATAACAAACCATTTACGCAATAATAATGACGTCACGCCTAACAAAAGACTGGGGGCATAGATTTTCGCGGCCCGCAGGCGAACAACAAAATTAATGTTCCGCACACGGCTCAACCAATAAAACAGGCGGGCCAAAATGCCAAATCCCAAATGAGGTAAATAAAAAAAATAATGTCGAAATGTCACAACGACATTTAAATAATGGCACAGTTAATACGGATCTAGGAGATTGCTTTTGTTGTATTTTTACGTATTATAATTAATATGAGCATTTAAACAATAACCGATCATTAAATTATTTGGTTTCACTTTTAAATTATTTGGCCTATCTAAGCCTCAATGTTAAAAAAAAGTTTTTTATAATCGCCAGCGCGGTTTATCTCAAATTCTTAATCAATAGTTTGGTAGGTAACTACGTACTATATCTTAGTATTTAGCTTATCAGCTGGCAGGAAAGTATATTAAGCTCTGTATATATTTTTTTCTGTTCTAAGCTAGAATCTAACAATAAATAACTAATAAAATCATTGAGTGTTTCATAAAGACTCTTAATAAAATATAGATTTAGGTTTGTCCAACATGTTATATCCTCATGAAAATTAAACAAATGACCGTCGAACTTTTAATATTATTCCGATAAAGATCTCTTTGTCACTAATGTATAGACACAAATAATTTGATTGTTACAGCCGTCCGTTTGTATTTCAATGAATATTTGATGTACCCTTACACGGGTTTTGTTTAATAAAAGAAATGTATTGTTGTTTAAGGGAAGTAATTTGTACTAAGTGTCACTTGTTTACAGATAAGAAATAATATATTATTGTTACGTACACGTGTAAGTATTCTGTCAAGTTCAGATAACACATAAGTACCTACATAGAAGTTTTTCGTTTTGGTATTTTTATATAAGAGCGAGGTTTTTTTCTTCAGATTCTAAGCTTAAAGTTCTACTCAATATTTATTGGCAGCGTTTATTTACTTAATTTAAATCCACGGATTGCTTGAACTTCTTGAAAACATCCGTAATTGCTTTGTCGTTTATAAAAGTTTAACTCTTAGGTATGTGAAATGAGAAATGCAATAAAATATTTTAATTAAAAAACTGCTCAAGTAGTAATTGTAATGTTTGCTACAGCAATATTTCCCAACTGTCTGAAAACTGCTTTTGTAGATGCTTAGTCTTTATGATACAAAACCTATTTTTAATTCAAAAAGTTCAGGAGCAGGTCACTATAAAGCAAATACAATGTGACATCTGGAAAACGCTGGAAAAACTAACACTCAAGCATTTGTGTTGCATAGGCTGAATGACATTAAGGTCATAGCCTACATTTAGCTCTGGTGAAAAGCTAAACGGCCTTACGTAATGTATACCTATGCAGATCAGAGAAGATACTCATTTTTAATCGATTTCAAAAAAAGGGGGAGGTACTCAATTCGACAGTTTTTTTTTTTTTCATTTTTTATTTCAGAAATCCTAGAATACTCATCTCACGTAATCCAAATAAATATCAAAGGATTTAAGTATTCAACATTTATAATCAAAGGTCGCAGTTATTCTAATCGGGCATTTTGTTTATTATAAAATAGTTGATGCTGGTTTAATCCTTTAATTTACCAGCATGCTGAGACTTTGCTGATATTAGACCAAAGAGAAAGAGTTTTACTATACCTACTTAACTGAAAGTCTTAAAGATTCATTTGAATACGTAATAACAAAAAAAAATAGATTTTTTTTTCAAAACAAAACTCGCCTGAAATGAAATCGAAAGGTTAATTTTTGATTAGATTCCAACCAACTCCGTCTCGTAGTTCAAACACGATTAATACAAAACGACGTCATTGTCATGACGTCAGCGTGTGAAGCGTGTAATTAACTGGGATACGTCACTATCCCCGGGGACTGACGAGACGCGGGACGCGGCCAGTCCCGGGGGGCGACACTGTTGCATTGCGTACAATCAATTGTTTAGTCCAATTCAATTACGTAAAGCATTGCCTCTAGCTACCTTTATGATGGGATGCATTGGAATATGAATTCATGAATTATAAATACAAAAATGAAAACTGAATAAAAGAAATGTTTTAAGGCAGTGTTTCCAAATCTACTAATAAGAAAACAAATAATTTTGCAATAAAATATTTAAATAAACTACTGTTGTTTTATTAACAAGAACATTCGAATACACCTCACAGTTTTAACACAAAGCGACCAAACCCGTACAAAAGGACGAACAAAAACATAAAATTCATTCGCAACAAATCCCACGTATACTTGAAACGCATCACGGAACCCAAACATAATCTCTACGTGCCTAAAACAAAGTGGGAATGGTACAGCGAGTGATTTATACCAACATCAAGTACTACAATTGAATCGTTTCGCGCAATCCGCCTGAAGTATCTATTAGGGACGTGATCCGGTTACCGAACTCGCACTAACGGTACAAAAGTATTTATGTGTTCGTACGAAAACTGGGATTTTTTTCTCTCTTTTTTTTCTTCTTTAATGTTCGTCCCGAGGATTACGTCCATTCGTCTTTTTGAACGAAACGGTTTTGGTGGTTGGTTACTTCGTGTTTTGGTGGTTACCTCTGTCCGGGGTGGAAATTCGAAAAATCTTTGTATGAAACGGAGTTTTGTCGGTCTGTTTGTGTTCATCGAGACTTTTCTCTAATTGTGGATTTACTCCCAATCACGTGAAGCAAAAATACGTACTCAATATACTGATGATACGCTAAATTACTTACGTCATATAGTACACTAGCTTCTGCCCGCGACTTCGTACGCGGATCATGTCGCTTATGCCAGCGACAACGGGGTCGTCAAAATCAAATATCTGAAGCATCTGATGTTGTATTCTAAGAGCCCGGTAGCGACTGAATATGCGAGGCGATTCAGAACTTTCATTTTTGTAAGTCAACCCACCAGCTTAAACAACTTTTGCTAAGACATCATTCCTACACGTGTTATAGTAGGTATAGCTGGGCTCTTGAAGTTCCACATAAGGTGTTCTAGATCTTCAAATTAAATATCTCAGCAGAAAAATTTCATCACGTGGATACATTTTTACAATGGCACCATTCTTGTATCTCTTATAATTTAGCTCGTCTGTTGCGGTTCTGCATCAGGTAAACACACCAAAAACATAGGACTTTCATACAAACTACCAACCCCCGCTGTACTTCCCTAGGAGTATATTTTCGTAAAATGCGATGCGATGTCTACGCCCTAAGAGAAACCTATCTTCAAAATTTCATGTCACTTTCTTCAAAAATCATAAGCCTTCTATACAAATTACTAAACCCTTATTTACTCCCTTAGGGATGGAATTTCAAAAAAATGGTGAACCACGTGTTTACTTATTTATTTCAAGGAGTGACTTCACGAAGTTTCATGTCGAAATTCGTAATTTACATTCATTCCCCATACAAAGCTTCAACCCTTTAGGACACGAATTTCAAAAAGTCGTGAAAAACGTGTTTACTTATTTATTTCAAGCTCAAATTTCAACCCCTATTTCAACCCCTGAGGAGACTAATTTTAAAAAATCCTTTCTTAACACGCGTCAGAGTCTTAAGATGAACCTCTGTGAAAAAAATCAGCTTTATAGGTTCACGGGTTTGGGCCCTGCGATGTTGAGTCAGTGAATCAGTCAGGACTTTGAGTTTTATTTATATAGAAGAAGAAGAAGGTAGAAGAAGAAGGTAGAAGAAGAAGAAGAAGAAGATAGAAGAAGAAGATAGAAGACTACTCGACGCACCTGGATAAAAAGAAACCTTCCTCGATAAATGAGGTATCAAAACTGAAAGAATTTTTCAAATCGGACCAGTACTTCCTGAGATTAGCGCGTTCAAACAAACAAACTCTTCAGCTTTATAATATTAGTATAGATTAAATACTAATAATCAACAACAATATTTATTATTTATTTGGGTAAAGATTAATATTATTACGTTGATACAACTCTTAACAAATAATGCATTCATTTCCACCAAAGATTACCATAAAAACGGTTCTAGAGAGTTAATCTTAAAAGATAGACATATACTGTCGCGGACATTTTTTTAGCTCATTTTAAGAGGAATAATTCTTTCGTACATATATTTTTGGTATCTTGAACCGTTTTCGCAGCGCACGCAACGAAAGCCCTCAAGGATGAATAATCTTTCCCGTTTTTTCCACATTTTCCCTTATTTCCTCGCTCCTAATAGTTGCAGCGTGATGTTATATAGCCTAAAGCCTTCCTCGATAAATGGGCTATCTAACACTGAAAGAATTTTTCAAATCGGACCAGTAGTTCCTGAGATTAGCGCGTTCAAACAAACAAACTCTTCAGCTTTATAATATTAGTATAGATTAAATACTCTTAATCAACAACAATATTTATTATTTATTTGGGTAAAGATTAATATTATTACGTTGACACAACTCTTAACAAATAATGCATTCATTTCCATCAAAGATTACCATAAAAACGGTTCTAGAGAGTTAATCTTAAAAGATAGACATATACTGTCGTGGACATTTTTTTAGCTCATTTTAAGAGGAATAATTCTTTCGTACATATATTTATGGTATCTTGAACCGTTTTCGCAGCGCACGCAATGAAAGCCCTCAAGGATGAATAATCTTTCCCGTTTTTTCCACATTTTCCATTATTTCCTCGCTCCTAATAGTTGCAGCGTGATGTTATATAGCCTAAAGCCTTCCTCGATAAATGGGCTATCTAACACTGAAATAATTTTTCAAATCGAACCAGTAGTTCCTGAGATTAGCGCGTTCAAACAAACAAACAAACTCTTCAGCTTTATAATATTAGTATAGATTTTTTTTGTAATAGAAAGTTTGTATTCTGCAAAATGACACCAACATATCAAATGTCCAGTAATAATTAATTAAACATAGCAGAGGGATGTGCCGTTTTAATTCAATAACTTGTCGACAGCGGCTGAAAGTATTAGAGCTTATGATAGAGTGTCGAGTGTTTGTGAACGCGCCCTAATTTGAACAGCGCGCGTGTCTGAGGGCTGCCACTAATGTTATACACATTTTAATAATATTTATTTTTAAAAATGCTCTCTTGTATTAACGGTTAAAATAACTAATTTGGTTTTGTAATTTTTAGGTAAGTATTTCTAAAATCATAAGACCACATTATCGCTTTGGGCGTAAGCCTGTAATGATATTGTTTGATGAGATAATAAATAAATAAATAAACTGTAAATAAAATTAAAAAGCAAAAGATATGGTTCTTTACGCGGCCTTGAAAGATCCACCGTGTATGTTTATACTTATGTATTTTGAAGTTGACCTAACAGTACCTACCTATGTAATATGTTATTTAAAGACAACTATTCTAATAAACACGAAAACCACCAATCACAAATTCTAAAGCTATAACAAAATTCTTGTCAGTTACTCAAAATTCCATTTCCAATTCCATTACACCTGTCGATACGATGCTTAATCCAACATGCATCCATTATGAACAAAGGCCTTTATGTCCGAACAATGGATTGATCCAATAAGCGGAGAGCCCGCGGCGTGATCACTAAGCCGATCCCATCTAGACTAGACCGTCCGCCTGGATCCGATTTGGCGATTACATTTTAATCCCAGTTCTGATTTAGCAATCTATATTAATTGTGCTATTGGACCTATAATGCGGTAGTCGAATTGCGAAATGCCTTCAGGGTTCTTTGGCCATCAGGCTGATTGAAGGCTATGGATTAGTAATGCGATCCTCATTTAGCTTTGTCCAAATGAAGATTATTTGATGTGCATCAATTATGATTGGTTAGCATCAGATAGGCATGACTGAGGTACGACCAACTAACGACTAAAATAGATAAATAGCGTTAGGTAAAGTAGCTTATGAAAAAGCAGAAAAGAAAAGAGTTTAAACCACTCACAACTCTTTAAAATAATTCATAATTAGTTAACTCACAATATTCATCAAACATCCGATTCCTTGAAAATTAATTACTCTATAACAAAATAATATTCTACTAAACACAATTAATATCTCTGGCAACCCTAACATGTCCTTTGAAGGGATTAATCGTAGGGTTCTCGAGGCGCGTTAATTACTATCGTTTACGTCAATCATTAGAGGCAACAGCTCTTTTATTTACAACGTAATACCCATTCAACACTTGTAAATAACTTATTTACGATCACAGCCTACGGGATTTACTTCAAATTATTGATGTTATTTTGAATTTCATCTGCTATTACCTTCCATCCAAAGCTATGTTTGAATTTTTTGTGCCTAAAATATCTTGCTGCTTAGGTCTAGTTCTGTGTTATGTAGGTATGTTCATTTTTCGTCAATTAGAAGATAGTCTTGATCGCCTAATCAATATTATTAGTTACAAATCCTGCACCAACTCAGTACTGATCCTTCATTGCGCTATAACTAAGGCTAAATTACATTTAAATAAGTAAGTAAACGAAACAGCTTATCTTGAGTAAACAGATACAAGCCTGAACACAAATTACAGTCCTAAAACCCATAGACAAAACAACCAAGCTTATTCAATGTTCAACATAAAAAACACCGAAATCTCGAACCGAACGCACACTAAAACGAAAATCCCCAATTAATTGGTCCACGAAGCCGATTGCTACTAAATTAAACATTTTCTCTTATTTAAAACCGAAATGAAGTTCATTTGAATTCGTCCCGCCAGTAATTACAGAGTTTACGACGTGCAAAAGCCTCGAATGGGCAGCCATTTTGTTAAAATGGTGGCAAGTGTATTCCTCTGGGAGGATGACGGACACCGCTTGAAATTAAATGGCTAATCTTTGAAGGAGAACAAAATTAATCAATGCATTAATTACTTAAGTTTTCTTTGTTTTAAAGTTTATTTATAACACAGATTAGTTTTTTATTTAAACCTGTTCAAATGTAGAGGTATAAATCATCAACTGAAATAAAATGTGCATGGTTTATGAGATTTTTATGCATGATTTCCGTCGTAGTGTCATTAATGTGGCTAGCATTCTGTATCACTAACCAACAGGATCATGTTTTTAAACGGTTTTATTTAGGTTACCTACTCAATATTTCTCCACCTTAACAATATTCCACAAATAACCTACTTCGAATTAGACTGTTTCATTCTATTTTTACAAATCCGACTCCACAAAATCCTGGAAGTCTAAATAGTTGCACAAAAAACTAATCGCAACGATTACCGAGAAACAGGCGAGGTGATTGGAAAAATTTTCCTCCTCCAACTTTTTAAATTGGATCCAAGTCGCGTTCGTTCGAGCTCAGAAAAATCCAACTCGAGTGGATAATACGATTCACTCAATACTATTAAATTGCATCTTTGAGAAACGTTTACGTAAGTTATAAAAGGATTGGACTTATTTTTACAGAGTTATTCGCGGGTACTGAAAAGTCTTTTCTTAGAAGGCAATCGTACATACCTATATTTATTTAGGTGAACAAGGTACTGTTACCTATAAATGGATGAATTTATAGGTAACAATATTTAATTACCAAATCACATAAAACCATAACGGTTTCAAATTGATGCACTTTAGATTTTTTTTTATGTCAAAATTCTTAATTTACTTTTACTTTTAACCTGCCTTAAATATTTTTTAACTAATCATTCCAGTCGGAGTAATCAATAAATCAAGATAAAATGGGAACACAATATCAAACTGAAATATTAAGCTAAGCAAAAAGTCAACTCACCACTTCCCTGGGCTGGTCTTCCTCAGTGGTCTCTATATCGACGCTCTCATCACTGTCTCGGTCACTCTTCGGTGAGCGAGCTGGTGATGACGGCGGAGGTGATCGAATTGGTGATCTAGTGTGTGATGAGCGCCGCGGCGATGATGACAGAGGTGACCTATTAAGAATTAAGTATGGTATTTATTTGATCAATTTGCTCCGAGAGCGATACTGTGACGCTTGCAATAAATGAGGTTGGTCCTTTGATCTTGGTTTAGTCTTTTAACAATTGAATTACTATTATAGTTCATTTATTTTATCATGAGTTCCCTGACAGTTCAGGGAACTCATGATAAAATAAATGGATAGTTATAGTGATGTAACCTAACGAAACATAATCGAATATTTTTTAATATCGAATCGGTTTTAAAAGAAAATTAAATCAGAACTGCGAATTATTATATGGCCGCTACTCTACATCGATTTTTTTACCGATTCAGTAACTATTGTGTCAATCAACATTCATGTTTTTATGGCTTTTTTCATGTTTTGCATCTAATCCGGATTTCAAAACAATTATTTTCTACTACTGTTACCTGTTAGGTGACCTCGGCGGTGACATGACAGGAGACAGCTGGGGAGACTCCAGTCTGTGCCCCCTCACTGGTCGGAAGGCCCGGGGCTCCTCTATTGAGTTCACGCTGCTTAGCGCTGTTAGCGCACCTAAGAGGAAGATTAAGTATGTCTGTTCATGTGCTTATTTTGTCTTTGGCCGTATACAGAAACAAGAAAGCTGGTATCCAACGCCGATAGTGCTGATCCATTGCTGTAACAGTTACATAAAGCAAATATTGAAACAACGTGAAGCAAATGTAAGATCGGCCCCGGCAACCAGCTTCCCTTCTGTATACGGCCTTACTTTTGTTCACTTTTATTTTTATTTCATACCTTAACTTATGTACAAAGTTATGATCCTTTTTGATACTTACCAGGTGTCCACAAAGTAGGCTTTAACCAAGGTATCGCGTATGGCAGTGGCAACCGCGCCCCCCACACATAGTCAGCGAGACGAGGCACGGGCGCGTGGGCACTTGGTGGACTCGCCGCTGGTCTTTTCGCCTCACTGCTGCCTTCCGACTCAGGCCTGCGAAGAGGTACCCTTCTGAAGCACAATTTAAGGCTGAACTATTTAAATCGATTTCGATTTTTTTAAATAAGACATTAAAATTAAAAGGAAGAAGTTTTTGACAAGCAAAGTAATGACAGAAACAAAATAAAGTTACTGCGAGAGCCGTCATACATTATCATAACATACATAAGCAATTTTCAGCAAACATATTAATAAATCAAACCCTTTCTTCACCCGCATAGCATTCAAGACGTAACCACAAAAATATATCTATCTCGCTCTCACCTAGCGGCTGACAGCATTCTCTTTCTCGTTCCCCCGTTGAACATAGCCTTTACATCTTCCCATGCATGCACAACTTCCTCGGGAGGAGTTCCACTGAGTTTCATGTGCCGTCTCCAAGAGTTGAAGTTGGCTGCATCAGGCTGTATATATTTGTCGCCAGGACCCACTCGGTGAGAGTGGAATATGAACTTATTTGGGGAGAAGAATAGCCCGCAGTAGGCACATTTGATGCATTTTGCCCGTGAAGAATTGTACCTGAGACAAAAATAAATATTTTATAAATGTCTCCACATTCTTTATAGATCTTTACTTTCAAACTGGCAGATTTTCCGAGCGTTGCAAAACTGAGCGTCTACGCGCGACACATCCCGAGCGGCAAAAAATTGTCGCGCCGTTTTTAAATGTTTAGCTACGCACAGAAAAAACCAAGCAGAAAATCCACCTGCGTGAAAACTACATAACTAGAATGAAGAATTATAAATTGCCACATTAATCTTTACGTTTGAAATAAGACACGTTTGTCAAAATTCCATCACGTTTACCTGGCCGGCAAGAAAGCCCCGCGGCACCCCCAAGCGCACTCATGATGAACAGCAAATGCAAAGTCATCAGGCAACCTCGGTGGAGCGTTGTCCCCAAGAAACGATTTACATAGCCTCTCCGCTTCTCGCCTAGTTATCATACCTAAAATAAATCAAGGTTTTAGAAAAATATATTTTTAATTAGCTAACAGAGAAATTGGAACACTTTTTTCTATAAATAACCTAATAATCCGTTTTCCGGTTCGTTGTACAGGAAAAATTACTTAATTGATTTAAAAGAATACTCAAGGCCAGACGCTTCTTAATCGAGATTAAATTACTTAGAACCGATATTTGTAAAAAAATAATAACTATTTTTATCATCCAGTTTGAATTATTTCCTTTACATTCACCACTGTTTTAAGTCAACTAGCTTCCGCCAGCGGTTTCACTCGCTTTCCCGTGGAGACTACTGCGCGCACCCGGATAAAAAGTAACTTATAGCCTTCTTCGATAAATGGACTATCTAACACTAAAATATTTTTTCAAATCGGACTAGTTCCTGAGATTCGCGCTTTCAACCAAACGAACTCTTCAGCTTTATAGATTGAGTATTACTACCACATCGTCGCGAGGACACGGGCATCGCGCCAGCTCTCCTCAATATCTCAAGCTGCACAGGGGTACACTGCACACAGGTAATTCCCAACGCCACCCGACGGTTGTGTATCTCGTTGTACGAGAACTGTTTCAGCAGTGTGTTCGATATCTGAGCGAGGCAGAGACGCTCGTTGCCTTCGATCACCAGTGACACGATTGGTACTCCGTATAGAAGGACCGTGCCGACCTGCAAGGGGTGTAGATTTTAGAATCGTAGTGGAGCTGAATCGTTCTAAATTAATTGTAGATAATATCTTTCTTGGAGTAGGATAACTAGTGTGCTACCAGTAATAAGTATCTTCCTATGATAATAAACTAGGTAAATATCAAAATGCAATCACAGGTCTGTAGCTTTCTAATAGTGGTGAAAGCGATGCTTACTGATATAAAAAATGATTTTCGGTTGATTGGGTTCTCTAAAACAAGTCCGAAGAGACTGAATTGAGATTCTGATTGCACAAAAGTAAAGTTCGTTAGTTTTAAAAACTAATCAGTAAGGAACTCTTACCTGATTGGGTTTGCCAGTTAATTGCAAACTCTTGTGTTCAGCGCGCGGCTTGAGCGTCTCCCGCGGCGACATGGCTAAGTTAGTAGCTTCCATTCTATAACAAATTAATTTAACTAATGTAACAGAATTAATCTTTAATCTATACATATAAAAATCAAAGTCCTGACTCATTCACTCATCAACGCAGGGCCCAAAGCCGTATAAAAGCTGAAATTTTGCACATAGGTTCATCATAAGACACAGGTTTTAAGTTTTACGCGGACGATGCCGCTGGCAGAAACTAGTAACATATAATGTCCTAATAAAATGAATGAGGTAAATAACATTGATTAACTGTATTTAAAAGTCCCAAATATAGTATGAAAGCCTCTATTGAAAAAGCAATCATTTGTTCTATTTTTAACCAATATATTAATGTTCGTTACACATTTCTGGGTAAACTAACAATGTAATAAACCAGAAATCATTAGTAAATGTCGTTGTATCCCATTAATACGACAAATAAGCAATAAAACGACTTCATTTACTTCTGCCGCACAATAAAACCGCTCCGTGTGATAAATTCGTATAAATTTGGGACAAAAGTGATCGTTTTGTATACAAATAGGCAGTTTGCGTGTGAATTTAGTGTATCGAATATCAATTGGCCATATTGAGGGGAGCGATAATATATGGAGTACCGCCCCTTGGAAGAACCCTCTTTTTACTTTTTTTTTAGCGGATCAAGTTCGTGCTTAGGTTTTATTTTATAATGTTTGAGAAAAGAGTAGAAATTATCGAAGATGCATTTTTAACCCCCGACGAAAAAAGAGGGGTGTTATAAGTTTGACGTGTCTGTCTGTCTGTCTGTCTGTCTGTCTGTCAGTCTGTCTGTGGCATCATAACTCCCGAACGGATGCAGTGATTTCAATTTAGTTTTTTTTGTATTAAAGGTTACTTACGGGCGAGTGTTCTTAGACATGTTTGATCAAAATCGGTTAAGCCGTTGAAAAGTTGTGGGGGTAAAAGTGGGGAGATGAATCGAATGTCGGCAAATATCGAGTATATTATTGATGGGGTCTCAAATAGCTTTGTATATTAAAATACCAACTTGTACCGACCGACCTACCTACCTATAAAAAGAATGAAATAAAAATTAAATTAAAAATTTAAAAAACCCCCGACACAAAAACTTAATTTCCCTTTAAAAAGTAAGAAATAATAAAAAATACGTCGCGTTGGGGGACCGCTCCTAAAAAGGTAGGCATGTGATACTTATGAAAAAAATCGTAGATAAGTAAGAAATAATTAGGAGCGGTCCCCCAACGCGACGTATTTTTTATTATTTCTTACTTTTTAAAGGGAAATTAAGTTTTTGTGTCGGGGGTTTTTTA
>NWSH02000537.1:2568929-2588602 GCA_002382865.2 Heliothis virescens
ATGTTCTTGCCGTCGACTCAATTAAGCGAACAAAGTAACAAAGTAAATAACGTCGACGAATTAATTTTGTACGTCACCTTTTGTGTTCGAAGCGGTTTGTTTAAACTATGTATCTATTGTATGGATGATTCGCAGATTATGATTATGTGAAGGTTTGGCTGCATATTTTGGTTATGAGAGAGAATTTACTATTTTTACTGTCATTTAGGAAAAAGAATTTGGAAGGAGGTGCTCCGACAAGAACTAGGCGTTTTAATTGAAGAAGGATTGTGTTTAATTAGTGTGTTATACGTGCTTTTAATTTGTAGGTTCTCAAATCAAACGAAACTTGATGTCATTGTTTAAAAAAAAACTCCTGAACGGTTGAAATCGTATGACGTTTCAGTTATTAAAAAATGTACTCATAAAACATTGAAGAAGATAGCTAAGATCATTTTAAAATAATTTAATTTCGTAAACCAAAGCATTAAACTCATAAATGACATAAAAAAAATTAGAAGATTAGGTTTAAAGAACTGTAAATATGTGTACAGACGACAGTACATCAAGTTACCACAATCTGTCAAATTTCTGCAATAGATTTTAAACCTTATCACAATAGGCGTAGAATAATGTTTGACTGGTAAAATTTGACAGATTCGGGTACCGTGACTTGCTGTTGTCTGTATATTAAGCATTAAACTTATAAACAAACAAAAATCCACATCAACTTTTATTTTGACTTTTACAAAACGGTACATTTCGTCACGAATCATAAAAAAATCGAACGCCCCTCAACTACGTAACGAACGGTGGACCGTAACAATGGCAGACGGACGCGTCCGACGGCTTTCTTTATAAAGATTAAATAGTATTTCGCTATACAAAACGGATTCTCAAAGGAGCAAGTTAGAGCCATCGTTGTTCGGATTTTGGTAGGGTGACTAGGAAATCGTGTTTTAGAAAATGCTTTTGGTTATAAAATGCGGAATTTACTCAAGCTATTGTTTCATTATTGGCAGAGTGAAATTTTATCGGCGTCCACAAGAACACTGAAAGATTTTTTCAAATCAGACCAGTAAATTCTGGAAAAAGCGCTTTTAACCAAGTAAACAATCACTTTAGCTTTATAATAATCGTGTAGATTTGAACTTTTAAAACAATAACTAAAAAAATACAACCGATTTAATCAAACACTATAATTATTTGTCATTTAAGAAAAAAAAATATTATTGTGTTTCGGAGAAACCTGTGGTCTAAATAACAAAAGCAATTAATTTCCGCCTGCATTTTTAATTCAATAGATTTAACCCATCTATTAACTTAAACTTACATAAAAATCTCCAAAAATATTGACAGTCACCCTACAAGCCCCCTGCACTTGACACACAGATTCGAGTGTCCCCTTTAGTTACGGATTATCCGGGAAAATGCACAACATGTTGTCAATGTGGCAATCGTTGCGGGTTTGTGCGTCGCCAATTTATTTGGACACCCGATGATAACAGTTTGAGTGGAACTATTTCTCGTTCAGGTTTAGGAAATACATTTCAAAATTTTACGGTGAAATTTAGTTCCTTTTAGTTTTTTTGTGAGTATTTATTAGGGCTGTCGCAGGTCGTACGCTTATCGCTTCTTTATGCTTAAATCTCTGTGTATAGAGTACCTACGATTTTGGTGTTAATTATCATATATGAAAAGCCAATTACGACATACTGTTTCCAAAGAAGAAAGTTAATCAGTTACATATTAAAAAAAAATGCATGTTCTTATTATCATATCGAATATCGAGCACCTATTTGTTACATTTAACAAAAGAACATTAACATACAGAAAATAATAACCGCGACTACATTACACTAATGCCGACAACCATAGCCAAAGAACAGATTTCTTCCAAAAAACGATTAGTTCCGTTACAAGTGTACACATGTGCTCATCCCCATCCCATCCCTCGGGGATGGCCCCCGTATATCACCGATATCAACACCATATGGCCCCATAAGGGATTTATAATTACAAGTGTATTTTATTAAATGCATTGTCCGCGAATCAACTTGAATTGTAGTCAGCTGAACCGTGAAATGTAAAAAATGATTTATATGACGTTATCTACATGTTTTAAATTCAAGATGTGCATCTAAGAATTTCATTACATTACATTATTTTGTATAATTGTCAAAATGGGAGATGTACCTTTAACTTTAATTTACATGAATCAAAAAGGCACATCTACTTACTCTATTTGCATCATTTTAAAGCCTCAACTGTAATATACCAGACAAAGAAACGGAAGACCTATAACAGACATCATAAATAATACCAGTGTTTCAACCTCCACATCGTCACAGCCAAAAAACAAATGACTAATCTATTCACAAAATCACCACAGAAACAATTGAATATAATAATATCCCCTGTAACGCAACATATGTGATCATTACATTAACGTAACATCGTTTAACTTAATCAATTATTTTGGCGGGCTGGTCCGTCGGCCCACTGTGCAGGGGTGACACAAATTGACTAATCACACCCTATAATGATCCAGCCGGTATGTCACCGAGGTCTGTACTCACCAACCCTATTTTGATTTTTGATTTTAGGCCTGTTTTAAGTGGTGATTTATCATTTTAAAGTGGTGACATGTTTTGTTACGGTGTTTTGTAATGTTTTTAGAGGGTTTGTAGGTCAGTTTATTCCTCATCTTAAAAATATTTGGAGCGTTTTGTGTGGGCATTGATGTAGTGCTGAAAAATAGGAAACAATAACGTGTGAAAAATAAGTTATTTTTTGTTCATTATTTTATCGTCGAAAAAACTTAAATGAATTTAAAGAACTTAAAAAATTAAATTAAAAATTTAAAAAACCCCCGACACAAAAACTTAATTTCCCTTTAAAAAGTAAGAAATAATAAAAAATACGTCGCGTTGGGGGACCGCTCCTAAAAAGGTAGGCATGTGATACTTATGAAAAAAATCGTAGATAAGTAAGAAATAATTAGGAGCGGTCCCCCAACGCGACGTATTTTTTATTATTTCTTACTTTTTAAAGGGAAATTAAGTTTTTGTGTCGGGGGTTTTTTAAATTTTTAATTTAATTTTTTAAGTTCTTTAAATTCATTTAAGTTTTTTCGACGATAAAATAATGAACAAAAAATAACTTATTTTTCACACGTTATTGTTTCCTATTTTTCAGCACTACATCAATGCCCACACAAAACGCTCCAAATATTTTTAAGATGAGGAATAAACTGACCTACAAACCCTCTAAAAACATTACAAAACACCGTAACAAAACATGTCACCACTTTAAAATGATAAATCACCACTTAAAACAGGCCTAAAATCAAAAATCAAAATAGGGTTGGTGAGTACAGACCTCGGTGACATACCGGCTGGATCATTATAGGGTGTGATTAGTCAATTTGTGTCACCCCTGCACAGTGGGCCGACGGACCAGCCCGCCAAAATAATTGATTAAGTTAAACGATGTTACGTTAATGTAATGATCACATATGTTGCGTTACAGGGGATATTATTATATTCAATTGTTTCTGTGGTGATTTTGTGAATAGATTAGTCATTTGTTTTTTGGCTGTGACGATGTGGAGGTTGAAACACTGGTATTATTTATGATGTCTGTTATAGGTCTTCCGTTTCTTTGTCTGGTATATTACAGTTGAGGCTTTAAAATGATGCAAATAGAGTAAGTAGATGTGCCTTTTTGATTCATGTAAATTAAAGTTAAAGGTACATCTCCCATTTTGACAATTATACAAAATAATGTAATGTAATGAAATTCTTAGATGCACATCTTGAATTTAAAACATGTAGATAACGTCATATAAATCATTTTTTACATTTCACGGTTCAGCTGACTACAATTCAAGTTGATTCGCGGACAATGCATTTAATAAAATACACTTGTAATTATAAATCCCTTATGGGGCCATATGGTGTTGATATCGGTGATATACGGGGGCCATCCCCGAGGGATGGGATGGGGATGAGCACATGTGTACACTTGTAACGGAACTAATCGTTTTTTGGAAGAAATCTGTTCTTTGGCTATGGTTGTCGGCATTAGTGTAATGTAGTCGCGGTTATTATTTTCTGTATGTTAATGTTCTTTTGTTAAATGTAACAAATAGGTGCTCGATATTCGATATGATAATAAGAACATGCATTTTTTTTTAATATGTAACTGATTAACTTTCTTCTTTGGAAACAGTATGTCGTAATTGGCTTTTCATATATGATAATTAACACCAAAATCGTAGGTACTCTATACACAGAGATTTAAGCATAAAGAAGCGATAAGCGTACGACCTGCGACAGCCCTAATAAATACTCACAAAAAAACTAAAAGGAACTAAATTTCACCGTAAAATTTTGAAATGTATTTCCTAAACCTGAACGAGAAATAGTTCCACTCAAACTGTTATCATCGGGTGTCCAAATAAATTGGCGACGCACAAACCCGCAACGATTGCCACATTGACAACATGTTGTGCATTTTCCCGGATAATCCGTAACTAAAGGGGACACTCGAATCTGTGTGTCAAGTGCAGGGGGCTTGTAGGGTGACTGTCAATATTTTTGGAGATTTTTATGTAAGTTTAAGTTAATAGATGGGTTAAATCTATTGAATTAAAAATGCAGGCGGAAATTAATTGCTTTTGTTATTTAGACCACAGGTTTCTCCGAAACACAATAATATTTTTTTTTCTTAAATGACAAATAATTATAGTGTTTGATTAAATCGGTTGTATTTTTTTAGTTATTGTTTTAAAAGTTCAAATCTACACGATTATTATAAAGCTAAAGTGATTGTTTACTTGGTTAAAAGCGCTTTTTCCAGAATTTACTGGTCTGATTTGAAAAAATCTTTCAGTGTTCTTGTGGACGCCGATAAAATTTCACTCTGCCAATAATGAAACAATAGCTTGAGTAAATTCCGCATTTTATAACCAAAAGCATTTTCTAAAACACGATTTCCTAGTCACCCTACCAAAATCCGAACAACGATGGCTCTAACTTGCTCCTTTGAGAATCCGTTTTGTATAGCGAAATACTATTTAATCTTTATAAAGAAAGCCGTCGGACGCGTCCGTCTGCCATTGTTACGGTCCACCGTTCGTTACGTAGTTGAGGGGCGTTCGATTTTTTTATGATTCGTGACGAAATGTACCGTTTTGTAAAAGTCAAAATAAAAGTTGATGTGGATTTTTGTTTGTTTATAAGTTTAATGCTTAATATACAGACAACAGCAAGTCACGGTACCCGAATCTGTCAAATTTTACCAGTCAAACATTATTCTACGCCTATTGTGATAAGGTTTAAAATCTATTGCAGAAATTTGACAGATTGTGGCAACATGATGTACTGTCGTCTGTACACATATTTACAGTTCTTTAAACCTAATCTTCTAATTTTTTTTATGTCATTTATGAGTTTAATGCTTTGGTTTACGAAATTAAATTATTTTAAAATGATCTTAGCTATCTTCTTCAATGTTTTATGAGTACATTTTTTAATAACTGAAACGTCATACGATTTCAACCGTTCAGGAGTTTTTTTTTAAACAATGACATCAAGTTTCGTTTGATTTGAGAACCTACAAATTAAAAGCACGTATAACACACTAATTAAACACAATCCTTCTTCAATTAAAACGCCTAGTTCTTGTCGGAGCACCTCCTTCCAAATTCTTTTTCCTAAATGACAGTAAAAATAGTAAATTCTCTCTCATAACCAAAATATGCAGCCAAACCTTCACATAATCATAATCTGCGAATCATCCATACAATAGATACATAGTTTAAACAAACCGCTTCGAACACAAAAGGTGACGTACAAAATTAATTCGTCGACGTTATTTACTTTGTTACTTTGTTCGCTTAATTGAGTCGACGGCAAGAACATGGAGTTAATTCGTCGATTCATATTTAATCAGTGCTTTGAGAATTGCCCTTCGAGCTAGGGAAGCTTTTGTCAACATTAAATGATGGATGATTCGGTGTTAGCTTAGAGTTTAGGGGGTATTTAGACTTTGGACTTTGAAATGAAGGTTTAAGTTATAATTGGAATAATTATTGTCTATCTCATAAAAGAAAATCGGAATAATTTACCTACCTACAATGCAGTGAGCATTGTCTATAAAGTGAAACACCCACAAGGTGGTAGGTAATACCCACTGCATTGTTGGTAAATGTCAAGTATAATAAAAATCTTATTTTAAATTTCTTGCCCAAAAGCGATCAAGTATTTCTTTTTTAATTTTTGGGTGCTTAATTTATTATCAAATGTTAAATATTCACAGAATATTGGATATATTATTTACGCTTAAAATAAGTAATTCAATCAAGATATGTATTAGCTATTTAAGGTGTAGGGACCTCCCATACAGCAAACAATATTCTTTTAACCGTTTTATATGATAGCACGGAACTGTACATGCACGAGTCGGACTGGCAACACAATCAAAAGAGACACGCTCTATTACAAAATTAAACTTTTTTAATAATAGTGCGACCTCCTGGCACTCGACATTAAGTTCTAAACGTGCGCGTTTGTTCCAGCGCCGAACGCTCAGAGCACAATGGGGTCTGTTGACACACGGGTTCCACGACCCGCCCGCTCTGCGCAGGTTTTTCGCACAATTGAATTCGTAACTAATCCGCGATCCATTGTTAATCTGGTGAATTAATTTGTTGAAAATTAAACAGTTGTTGGATTAATTTATATTGGGTTTTACGGCGAATAATTTAAAATGTAAAATGTAAGGGTATTTTAAAAGATTATGGATGGAAGCAGTTACTAATAAAATTTAAAAAAAAATATGTATCTTTTGTCTTTTAACATGCTGCACCGATCAAAAATAATATTGGGATAAGTGCAGGGGGTGATTTTGAATTCACTACAAAAAAAATCGTATGTTGAAATAAAAGAAAGTTATAAAAAACACAGGTCAAAATTTAACACAATAATGTTCACAAATTCAAAATTACAAGAACTTGTATAGGTATACCCATACTTATACGAATTAATTAATATTTCGTAGTAAAAGCTTATTTCTGAGAAACTAATTATGTTAAAGTTCCTATTAAATATGGATTTTATGGATAAAAACTTTAACATAATTACCTTTTCAGAAATAAGCATGTCAATGCTATTATTGATTCTAGTTTAAAATAACAAAATGGTCGGGTATTAAAAAATATGTTATAAACGGTTAACTATTCTTCTTAGCAAGAGCTAACTATTAAAAAGACAACTCATTAAATGTTAAATCCGCTATTAACCTTCCGTCTCTAAAATGTAGACTGCCTTACTAACTTACTATGAAACATACCCCATACTACCACATACTACCAAAAATACTAAACTGCAACATTTAATTTTATAGAGAAACTGGCTTCTGCCAGCGGTTTCACCCGCTTTCCCGTGGGAATTACTGCGCGAACCCGGATACAAAGTAGCCTATAGCCTTCCTCGATAAAAGGGCTATCTAACACTGAAAGAATTTCAAATCGGACCAGCAGTTGCTGAGATTAGCGCGTTCAAACAAACAAACAAACTCTTCAGCTTTATAATATTAGTATAGATGACAGTCAAATCTGAATAATTTGTCTTTCTAAAATCAAGTTATCGTAACGTAACGAGAAAGTTTAAACAAACATCCCTTGTCATCATAAAGGAGAGGCATCAACATGTAAATTGTCTCCCAATTTATTTATACAAGTAATTGAATAGCCCGCGCCGGCAAAATGACATTTGTACACTGATTTGATGAAAATTACTTGGTAGAAATGGCCACTTTTTATTAACTTCTCCCCTCTCTGAATTATGTTTATTACGAATGCGGAGGTTTATACATGAATAATACAGATTTATATTTTCTTGTTTAATAATTAACTGTATCACTTTTTTGCACTGTCTCTGCTTAGGTTAAAAATTGAGTAAAATTTTTATCACAACGTCACATATAACTTGAAGGATAAAACAGCAGTTTACTTATCTAGAGTTTTTTATGCTTTACCGCACCACGGTATTTATTGACTTGAATCAGACCAAACTCGTTAATCTAAAGCAATAATATGACGATGACTTTATTAAAAAGAGAACTAGTCATTTTATTAACTGGACTTCGAACCGAATTGTCAGTCTACAATAATTCTTCTGATAGGTACAGATTTTCCACACTTCCCAAATTCAAACTAAAAATTCAAACTAATGGATACTGGTTGCTCAACCAAGTAACGTACCCACCTATTCAATCGACAAACCGATAATCTACTTTACTAGAACGAGCCAAACAAACGAATTGCCAATGAAACAGCTTTATAAACACAATTTACGAAGAACTCCTCAAGGAAAACTCATAAAAGAAAGTTAGATGAAGGCGGCGCCATTTTAAAAGTTAAATGTCAAATGACAACTGATTTTTATTTGGCGCGAACTCGAATTGGAATTGGAAAAAGTGATGCCACTTCAAATAAAATTGAATACAAAGTAAGTGGGTATTAGGGGGTAGGTAGGAATTATGATTAATGAGTCTGACGATGGCGCCCGTTAAAACGTATAGGTTAATAATCCCTTTAATCAAGTCAAATATCATATAATTCAAACAGTAAAGTCACTTAGTATAAGACAAAGAACCGACGAATGATGTTGTCGTCAAATATGTCAAGCTTAATGTTGAAATTATTATTTCCGATAGAATATCTAACATTATACCCTACATTACAGTTACCAATACCAGAAAACACTATTTTAAATAAAAAAATCAAAAACAACCGAATTAAACCTCATACCATTGCAACCACTGAACAAATTCCAGCAATGATTATCTCAGAAACATAATCCGTATGACGTCAACAAGCCGAGTATCAACTTAATGTAGAAATAATGAATTCGTCGCGAATCGTCCTTCCCCTGTTTGTCTTTCAATTATAGGCTCCCCGGGGCCTTCGCCTCCCCTGCTTAAACAATGTAACACTCCCATGTATATTTAAGGAGGGACCAAAAATTAAATCTTCCGCTTAACTGTCTTGTTCAAAATGTAATCTACGGAAGCAATGACTTTGGATGGGAATTAAGGTATAATCTTTACGGAAGATTCAGATTTTGAGTCTGTATTTCAGAACTGTTGTAACACACTTCTCTGTAAAAAATTCTGGCTGTAGTAATAGTTTTTTTACTGTAACAAGTTAGTAATTAATCTTCAGATTTTTAAGGTTACCATAAATGCTATTGTATTGTAGTGGATGTAAATAGGTCACATCCTGTAAAAAAATCGAACAATCGACCTCATGAACACATTTTAATAAGAATGATGCACGTTAACCCTACAATTCTTAAACCTTTTCCGCTGATCAATTTGTTAGAACAAAGAGCTTTTAAAAGCTTAGGAAGTGTTTATCGCGGAAATTGGACTTAATTGACTAAGTTGTGTTTTAGGTACAATTCATTTCATTTTTTACAGATTACAACATTGAAACCATACCTGAGAAATAAAACACATACTTACGTTAAGTTACACTAACACAAAGAGCATAAGGTATATTATTATATATATTGCGTTCAATTATAATACAGTAATAATATAATAACTGTTACCTGAAATAGGTAAACGAATTTTATTTATTTTGACNTCAAATCTGAATAATTTGTCTTTCTAAAATCAAGTTATCGTAACGTAACGAGAAAGTTTAAACAAACATCCCTTGTCATCATAAAGGAGAGGCATCAACATGTAAATTGTCTCCCAATTTATTTATACAAGTAATTGAATAGCCCGCGCCGGCAAAATGACATTTGTACACTGATTTGATGAAAATTACTTGGTAGAAATGGCCACTTTTTATTAACTTCTCCCCTCTCTGAATTATGTTTATTACGAATGCGGAGGTTTATACATGAATAATACAGATTTATATTTTCTTGTTTAATAATTAACTGTATCACTTTTTTGCACTGTCTCTGCTTAGGTTAAAAATTGAGTAAAATTTTTATCACAACGTCACATATAACTTGAAGGATAAAACAGCAGTTTACTTATCTAGAGTTTTTTATGCTTTACCGCACCACGGTATTTATTGACTTGAATCAGACCAAACTCGTTAATCTAAAGCAATAATATGACGATGACTTTATTAAAAAGAGAACTAGTCATTTTATTAACTGGACTTCGAACCGAATTGTCAGTCTACAATAATTCTTCTGATAGGTACAGATTTTCCACACTTCCCAAATTCAAACTAAAAATTCAAACTAATGGATACTGGTTGCTCAACCAAGTAACGTACCCACCTATTCAATCGACAAACCGATAATCTACTTTACTAGAACGAGCCAAACAAACGAATTGCCAATGAAACAGCTTTATAAACACAATTTACGAAGAACTCCTCAAGGAAAACTCATAAAAGAAAGTTAGATGAAGGCGGCGCCATTTTAAAAGTTAAATGTCAAATGACAACTGATTTTTATTTGGCGCGAACTCGAATTGGAATTGGAAAAAGTGATGCCACTTCAAATAAAATTGAATACAAAGTAAGTGGGTATTAGGGGGTAGGTAGGAATTATGATTAATGAGTCTGACGATGGCGCCCGTTAAAACGTATAGGTTAATAATCCCTTTAATCAAGTCAAATATCATATAATTCAAACAGTAAAGTCACTTAGTATAAGACAAAGAACCGACGAATGATGTTGTCGTCAAATATGTCAAGCTTAATGTTGAAATTATTATTTCCGATAGAATATCTAACATTATACCCTACATTACAGTTACCAATACCAGAAAACACTATTTTAAATAAAAAAATCAAAAACAACCGAATTAAACCTCATACCATTGCAACCACTGAACAAATTCCAGCAATGATTATCTCAGAAACATAATCCGTATGACGTCAACAAGCCGAGTATCAACTTAATGTAGAAATAATGAATTCGTCGCGAATCGTCCTTCCCCTGTTTGTCTTTCAATTATAGGCTCCCCGGGGCCTTCGCCTCCCCTGCTTAAACAATGTAACACTCCCATGTATATTTAAGGAGGGACCAAAAATTAAATCTTCCGCTTAACTGTCTTGTTCAAAATGTAATCTACGGAAGCAATGACTTTGGATGGGAATTAAGGTATAATCTTTACGGAAGATTCAGATTTTGAGTCTGTATTTCAGAACTGTTGTAACACACTTCTCTGTAAAAAATTCTGGCTGTAGTAATAGTTTTTTTACTGTAACAAGTTAGTAATTAATCTTCAGATTTTTAAGGTTACCATAAATGCTATTGTATTGTAGTGGATGTAAATAGGTCACATCCTGTAAAAAAATCGAACAATCGACCTCATGAACACATTTTAATAAGAATGATGCACGTTAACCCTACAATTCTTAAACCTTTTCCGCTGATCAATTTGTTAGAACAAAGAGCTTTTAAAAGCTTAGGAAGTGTTTATCGCGGAAATTGGACTTAATTGACTAAGTTGTGTTTTAGGTACAATTCATTTCATTTTTTACAGATTACAACATTGAAACCATACCTGAGAAATAAAACACATACTTACGTTAAGTTACACTAACACAAAGAGCATAAGGTATATTATTATATATATTGCGTTCAATTATAATACAGTAATAATATAATAACTGTTACCTGAAATAGGTAAACGAATTTTATTTATTTTGACTTTATAATTTTTGATACGGAGGAGTGACAGACAAACGACAAGATCGAAGACTATGAACGGCTTCGTTTTAAATTAAATGAAGGATAAGGTTATAATTATGACAGGGAAAAACATACTGCTCTCAAATTGTTAATTAATTTATGTACCTACTTATTATGTTAATAAGAAGATTTGACACTAAAAACAAGCACTGGAGTAATTCGGAGCAATTATTAAACAATAGATTTAAAGCAACTTTGTCAGGTAGTGCTCCATGAAAATTATAATTTGTAGATCTATAATACTTAATAGAACATACAGTCACTTATCAGGGGTCCAGTACCCGCACATGTACCTACAACTCTGTGGGGTAATTTATCTGAACGATTTTAGTCATTATACTCGCTTTCCTACATTTAAGTACGGAGATTAAAGCAATCACTTTTTTGTATCATTACAAAAAACTTTCTGTTTTGTAATAAGTCTTCATGTATTTTTGTTTCATTTTAATTTTCTTGCGTTAGAGCTCAGTGATTTTTAAAACAAAGGTAATTATGTGTTTAATTAAGACTATATATTGAACAGCTGTTGACGTATACTACGTAATGTTTTGTAAAAGTGTTACACTTTCTAATGATTAGTTATGAAAAATATCAACTAGCTTAACTGCAATAAATATAGGCTTAGAATTTAATTACCAACTTTAATGGAAAGCACGCCTAATTATTATTACTACACCGTACCGTATGTTTGTGGTGACCAAAAGTTCCGTAGCATTGCTACGAGTGCTACGCTGCGCCGTAGCAATGTATGTAGAAGTAAGCTTAATTGTAATACAAAACAGAAAGTCAACACATCTTTATACAAAATATTATGTATCAGGTGATTTAAATGATTATAAAAGAATACAATAAATATATAAAAAAAAATATTTTCAAAATTAAAAAAATATCCTAAGGCAAAAATAAATTAAATTCCTTAAAACAACACGAAAAAAAAATAAAGGTATATAAAAAAATCATACCTGAACAAAATTCGGGCTTCGACACAAATCACAACATTACTCAACTACGCAAGACACCGCGTGCCTCCGCGGTATGTTCGACACTGGGCTCTCTCGGCCCGACCAATCGCACCACGCCCCGGCCTGCCCCCGCCCACCACGCAGCCGACCAATCAGCCGCCGCCCAAAACGTTATTTACTTCAATCGCCCGCCCGCCCAACCTGCCTCAAACTTATCGATTGGACGGCCCCAGCACTTATTTAAGGCGGGCGAGTACTGAATTAATTTTGTGATTGAAATTACAAGTATAAACGTATAATTCGTTCGCGCCCGGCTCGTTCGATTAAAATAGAGATTATTACGATTGATGGCTTCTGATGTGTTTCGGTTTGTGGGCTGTTTCAGGGTTTGATTTTGTTTTTAACGTTTTTGGATTTGATGGTTTTATTTTGGGTAACTTTAATTTCGTTATACAGTTACATGTTACATAAAATAGATTTTCTATCCAATCTTATAATATTTATTACAATTCTAAGAATATTTTTTAAAGACGTCTTTGTTTTATTTTAGTCCTAAGTAGAATGTGCTTGTACACTATAGCATATAAAAGCAGTTAATCTGGACTAAGTAGCAGTAAATCTGAATCAGTTACATTTAATATGCTCACTATAAAAACCAAAAGATACGATCTTACGAGTAAAAAACGAAAAAAAAAATTACCCAAAAAGACAAATTATAATAAGTATATCATTTTTCACGAAAAAAAGCTTTAACATAATTTTAAATTCTTCAAGATAGTTAAATATTATAGACTTATATTTATAGACCTAAAGTTAAAAGCTCCTTTAGTTTTTAACTTTAACTCTAAAAATATAA
The DNA here is from genome assembly GCA_002382865.2 of Heliothis virescens. Taxonomy (NCBI): domain Eukaryota; kingdom Metazoa; phylum Arthropoda; class Insecta; order Lepidoptera; family Noctuidae; genus Heliothis; species Heliothis virescens. The sequence goes on from NWSH02000537.1 coordinate 2,582,468, forward strand.
ATAACTGACCCAATTATTTTGCACTGAGGTGTATGAACTGGAGCCGGGAACCGTTTTACAAGTAAACCGTGGGAGTAACACCTTGTTCCTTACTTATGTATAGAAAAGCCTTAGCATTCAGTGTATTATGCCTGTAAATACGATATCTGTAAGTAGGTAATGTTAGTAAATACCGTTAGTTGTATACGATAGTAATTAAGTTTCTTTTAAATACAATTTTTAACGTAGTTGAAAATTAAAAACTTTTAACTTTATAACGTAGATCATCATCTTCATCACAATTTTTATCATCCCAAAGCTGGGCACAGGCCTACCCTCACACAGAGAAGGATTGAGCGTTAATCACCACGCTTGCTCAATGCGGGTAGGTGATTGCAGAGTGTCTACGGGATGATCCGATAGTTACCGCGGCTCTGGTACAACAAAGGGCAGGTGAAAAAAGTTGAGTTTAGTCAGTAAAAGTCTGACGCTGAGGGCTCATTTGATGACTACCCGCCTAAAAACACGTGGAGTATAGAACACTCCCGGTGTTTTATATCCTTACGTCATATTATTAATGGGAAAGTAACTCTGTCTCTTCTCTGAACAAAACTGCTGTAAAAATTTTATTAAATGAAATTAGGCATACACAGATAGTCCAGACTCTGAGAATGGATAAAGGCTATTTTTTGCCGATTGCGGGAAGCTGTTTTAGGCGAGACCGCAGTAAACAACTAACAACAACCGACGTACATACCAATCTACCAATATGAATCCAAAAAAGCTAAATTTAACGTACCCTTTCAAATCATGACATATTTTTACGACGCAATTGTCAAAATGCCATCGCGATACGCTCCCGCCGTGAACGATTAAGTACTAAGATATAAACATGGTGTGATAATGAGCGAGCGTCTGCCAGAGATTTAACCCTCAATTATAGAATTAAGCCGCGATGAAGGGTTGTGAACCCCTGTTGCGACGGCTAGTGAGGAGATAGTGAGGCGTTCTTGTCGATGTTAATAAATTCAGCAAGGATAATATTAATAATCTTTAACATTTCTAGTTGTTTATCTTTAACTTTAATCTTGAGTTGCTAGTTATTAAAATATATAACAACTTATTACAAAAAATTTCGTGATATTTCTTCCACCCGTCCATAGTTTCTGCCCATAATGTTGTAGGTAAATATATTATTCTTTGACAAAGCCAGCTTTTAATTTAGCCATATTACTATTTACCTTTAAAATAGGTAGCTAAATAAAACGGAAACTCAAATGGATGGTCTTTTTAATATTTCATCAATCTATCAAACATATCGATAACCGAACATCATCATGCAAATCCCATCACTACCATCGATGTTCAATACCGATATAATGAAGTGTCGTCACGCCGCGACTGTTTGCCATTGTCGAGTGTGTACCAGCCCTTACGTTATCATTGTGCGCCCCGCTTTATTGTCAGATGTTTTCATTGATAAAATGTACAGCAATTAATGATTGCTACTTATACTGTGTTTGTATCTACGTGGTTCCCGTAAAAGTATGTGTTTCGATTTGTCGTACTTAATTACATTATTCATCAAAATACAGTAGAATATGAAAATATTATTTCGTAACAGGTCAGGCTACCTTGATGTGGACTATCTAGTTAATTTGCATAGCTATACCTACCTACAAACTACTGACTGGAGTCCTAATTACATTTTATGACAGGACATTTTATAGGCCACAGCATCATGATCAGCCTTTTTATCGTCCCACTGCTGGGCGCAGGCCTCCTCTCAGGCTCTCACACAGAGTGTTTTACCGTAAATGGCCACAGCAGCTAGGATGTAATTTATTAATTTTAAAATGCATTTTAATTTATTACTGATTGGGTTGTGGGTTCTAAATAGTTCTCAGGTTAGCAATCGCATCATATCAACAAACTTGGATAAATATTGACAAAGACGGGATTATTATGCACACGACCTCAAACTATTGAAACTCAATGAACATCATATGACATATTCTATGCCACACTAATTTAAACCTTAATTAACAAGTATAAGGTCGTAATTCTAACGTGCATATTTAAATTTAAGTCGTTTTAATTCCACGTGAGAGTTCTAATTCTTTTTTCAAATCATCAACAATGAGCGCCTTGCCATCGTTCCTACAATACGCCCCAACCTTCTAAAGTCGGCACCAATTAATAGCGGATTTTTTCCGTGTATTTAGATTTTAAAGATTGCTATTGATATTCCGAATACACGTGCAAACTGCGTAATTGGGCGCATAAGCTTGGTATTTAACGTTCGCTGTAAATGTGTATAATAACTACTGTGTGAATATAATAAATAATATTACATATTTATTTTGATTTTAACTGTTTTGTACATACCACTTTCATAATACTTACTCTTAATATTTATATAGGAAAAAGTTTTAACTACCAAAATGCAATTGCTAGCTGCGTAGGCACGGCGTAGGCGCTACGTAGGTGCTACGTAGGAACTACGTAGGTGATTCGTAGATTTCGTAACATCTTCATCTTCGTAGGCTCGTTGTGTTGTGTAGTTCGAAGTCCTAAGGAACTATCAGAATATATAAACTCATTAATTTATATGTAATGGGTAGGTTAATAATGCTATTTAAATCAATTTCTTAGACAAAACCAGTACCAGTGTTTTTTAATAGTTACTTAACCTTTAAAGTGCCACTTTTCAAGTCAAAATAGTCTTATTGGCTTAGATGTAGAATTTTGTTATCCTACATCTTATTTTACTTTGCTTATTTTAATATTTACATTACATATTACAACTTTCCTTTTTCCACATTTTTTTAACTAAGCACTCAAAGTTATCGAGGCTAATATTACTTACCAATAAGTTAAAAGGTAATCGCTAAACCATCAATTAAAACAAAATACGCGGTGAAACGCTTCCCGTAATGCCAGTAGATTAACTAATGAAGGGCCTAGCCCAGCGGCTCGGATTACGGTCAAACAACTACACAAAGTAATTAAGCTCTTTTTATATTGAATTAGTTTAACTATGTAATACTTAGGTAAGTTACATGAAAGACCCTTGTAGGGAATTGTGTTAGGTACTAGCTTCTGCCAGCGGTTTCACCCGTTTCCCAAGGGAACTATTCCCGTATTTAGATAAAAAGTAACGTTTATGTTATTCTGATATATAAGCTATATTACTGCCAAGTTTTATTAAAATCTGTCCAGTATTTTTGCGTGAAAGCGTAACATACATACTTACAAACTTTTGCATATAATATTAGCAGGATTTAAAGTAGGATGTGCGGTATGTCAATAGTTAAAATATGCATATAAAACATCGCCCGTGATCGCCGGAAAGGGCTGTAAGTAATAGCGTCTACTTTTATTATCGTTTGTCTATCGGTTATGCAATCTGTATAAGACTACAACTAGTAATTTCTCTATAAATCAATGTTTATTAAAAAAAGTACATAGTGGATAAATAAAAAACTTAATTTTCAAAACAATACAAGAAAACAACGTTAAAACCATATTTTACAGACATTTAAAAACAATAACAATGCTGGTCTTAATTGAATTGTGTAAAATTTTCGAGTCGGGGGCTGCGAGGGGGTGAGGCCGGGCGGCGGAGGCGGGGCTCGTTTTAACTTTCCGGGCTGGTGCTCTCTAGCCTGTACTACCGGTACTCGTCTAAAGAATTATACTTCGTAAAGACTTCTGGTCTTTTAGGGAACAATACTTCATTTTTGAGCTTTCCGAAAAATGACACATTCAGAAAATATGAGTATTTTCTTTTGTATTGATTGGTGTTAACATTCGTCATTTAATAAGAGTTTCATTACCTTATTCGGTTTTACCTGCGTATCGAGGAAACTACTCCATAAAAAAATAACGTTATTTTATTCAAGTAGGTATAAGTATTATTGAAAAGCTTCATCATGATCCCTATAGTACCTACGGTCTTGCATGTATAAATAATAAATATACTTCCATACTTTCATGTTTATAATATTAACATCAGATATTTGAAATAATATTCCACCGATCAGGGCTGGGACTTTCTCTCCCTAACACAGGCTAATATCTAATCTATATAGGAGAAAAGTACCACTCGTCTACATTGTATTGCTAAACTTACAAATTACAACTCCTGTAAATATGAGAACGTCTTTTTTTTTTCAAATATATCTACTTAACCTTATATTTGAAATCTTGTAGATACATTTACCAGTGGTAGTGGTCAGTAGTCAATTAAGTGAAGCCTCGTCGTGAAGCGCCTTCACACTTTTAGTTATGTCTGCCAGAGTAAGCGGGGACAGAACGGCCTTATTTCTTATTTAAACTAACTAATTACATAAGCACTTTATGATATTTAATGAACTTCTGACAAATCAGGCGCGACTACAGTAACTTGGGTATTGTATATAGCAATTAAAAGCTTCATATTGTTTGGAAATGCGCTTCATTGGTGTATTTAAATGAAAATATGCACTGATTGATATTTAATCCATATTGTACATTTTTACACAAAGCTGAGTATCGTAAAGAATAAAGAAATGCTCTGACTGTCTTTTATCTGCAGTAAAAACATAATCCTTTTCACCCATATTATGTATTATTTATATTTATAACATTCAGTGTTAACCATATGGTATGCGTTTGCAAATAGCAATTCGATTTCTATATTTCATCCCTTTCTTAGTGAAGACTTCAAACTTTAGCTTAGAGAATAGTTGCTACACACACAAAATAAAGCCAGAACTACAATCACGGCGGTACTTACAGCCCTACACGAAGGCGCGTCCACTGTACCAACAAATAGCATTAGTTATACTAAACCGATTACGTCAAATGAGAGCCGAAACCGCAGCCTGCGAGCCGTAAACACTTGTAAATATATCAGATTGTTTACTTCAGTACAAGAAATGTGAAGGTATGTTATTACTTCTGTGAGCATGCTATGAGAAAGGAGGAAAATTAAAAAAGAACACATTTTTACCTAGGTATATAAGTCCGACAGCAGCTACATTTTCTTCATTAACTGGAATTATAATGTACTTATAAAAAATACAGATAATACTTTGCCTCTTCAACTTGTAAGAAAAAATGAAGACGTAAGTCTTAACCCTTTAATGCTCGAGTAAAAATTTATAAATCAGCAAGCACACGTTAATACGTGTGTAACAGCTGACAACGCTATTAGACGCCGATTTAATAGCATTTGGCGGAGATTTGGCAAAATTTTCATGTTGGCTTTTAATATAATTGTGTTCAGTTTATCTGTTGGCGGATTATACGCCAGGATTACGGGTTCCCGCCAGCGGCGCGAGCGAGCGGACCGCTCAAATTGAATTGTAATATGCTGCCGTTATTAATAACAGAGAATGGAGACATATTAGGGCTGTCGATTTGTGGGTTCTAGGATATTCTACTTATTTCTATATTACTCCGATATTGTATCAATCTACAGTTAAGGAAAATGTAAAGAAGACTGGTTATATGAAAATCACAGTGTTCTGCTGAAAACATACCTATGCCCTAGGGTGGTCCTTATTTGTTCAAAAAAATTTTTTTTTTGAAATGTTAATCGGGCACCCTCTCAAAGTGATATATAGACTTTAAAATAAATACCATATTTTTTTCAGATTTTTTAATTAATATTTAGGGGTCGCGACGGGACTTTTAAAATGAAGAAAATAAAAATAAAGTGTTTTTTTTTATAATTTGCTACATTTATTTGTAATACAGTGGAAACAGTGAGAAATTAAATATTAAGCTTTTTGAATAGACAAATTAAAAGATAAAATACGTAAATCAATTAAAAGTTACTTCACAAGTCTTGATTTTATAGAATCAGGATATTTTTTCCTAAATTCTTTAACATTCAAGAGTGGATATTGGTTTTGCTCCTCGTTTATGGTGATCAACTTAATATATTCTTCCATTAAAGTGACACCACGTTCTGCGACATCATTCACTACCCTCATTGACCGTACTATGTCTCTTCCAGCTTGATAACTATCATCTGCGGGCCAGTCAGCAACATCTTTAATTAGAAATTGAGATGATATTCCCAGTATCTCAAAGAAACGAAGGGAATTACTGGACACCAACTCTTCGATATTCTTTCTTGCAATATTTTTGGTATCCAGGCTTATT
>NWSH02000537.1:2592510-2606661 GCA_002382865.2 Heliothis virescens
ACTTTTGTAGAAAAAAAACAATTGCAACGTTTCTTTGATTGATGGCAACTTTGTTGCATTCGCATTGGGCGACATTTGACCTACTAACCAAATGTTTGTTTTGTTTCTCGTGGAAACAAACCCACTTCTACCACTTTTTGATGACATAGTAAAACAATAACGGACGAAAGCAAAATCGACAAGTGCGCTCTAGCGAAGCTTAAAATTTGAGTGAGTTTCGCGGGGCGAGAACTTGGATATGTAAGGCAAGGGGTGTAAGGGGCGTCAATTTGCGGGCTATTCCTCTAATATGAGTCATATAAATAAATAAAAATCATAACATTTTGTATTTTATAAGAAGGAAACTTTAAAAATATTTTTCTTCATTTATTTCCCATTATACGATATTTTATAACTTTGAAATGCATGTCGCGACCCCTAAACAGTATTTAAAAAATATAATAAAAATTCTGTATTCATATTATAGCATAGAGAACATAATAAGACGGTGCCCCGATGATAATTTTCACTTTGAAAAATAAGGACCACCCTACTATGCCCACTAAAGAAAGAAGAAAGAAAACACATTTATTGACACAAGTCATATCTAGTTGCTGTTGTGGATTCACCAGGTACTGCCATAAAACCATCGACCGTGTCATGACCGACTAAACACCTATGTATTAGAGTATGTAACAAGCAATAGGCTCCTTACAACATTGCTAGTAAAATAAAACGAATACAGAAATATTATAATTGAAATAAGAATATATCCAGTACCTTCAAATCAATAGTTAATCAAGGCTGCTAATAAAAATAATCTTAACGAACTATTGTGAGCAACAACATTAAACAAAAAAATAAACAGTACTACAAAAAACCGTGTGCATCAACCCTATCAGACACAATCGGCAGTCTCCACCCGAGCGCGCCTTTTTTCCCGCAAATTTTAAGCGTCTCCCTGCGAATTCCGCGAATCAGCCGTATTTGTACAATAACTGTCCACCCGGGATCGTTTCGGGCACAATAGCTTCTTTGTTTAACGACGTCTTTCTATTGCGACATGGCGCGTGCCTAGTTTTTTCAATGGGTCCATTCGACCCACGTGCCTGAATGTTACGTATGTTGTATACGCTTGCAATTTAGGGTTGAGTTGGCATGGTATTGTATAATAATTGGTAGTAAAGGTTTAGGATTAAGTTGTTAATATTTGTGTTAGGTATATCGTTGCTTTTGAATTCGGATTAATATTTTGTTAGAGAGTCAATTGACAATAAAGACCAGTCTCTTGGATTTATTGAAATATCAACATTAACTTAATTATTTTTGTCAGTGTGACGACAAGAAAACTATGTATGTATTGTACTACCTAAAGTAGAAGCTTTTGCCTTAACGTTGCTTTATGTAGGACTGAAGAAAAAAAACTAAATTGAAAAACTTTCCTTCCATAATTCATCATAATCAAGAAAACCCTTTACATATCAAGCATGAAAGCTGAAAGCACCATTCTGAAGGTACAAGGTACCAACATCAGTCGCTTCATTCCCATTATATTCGCAAACAAAACCGACGATATTTGTCCGAAACTATTTTGTAAGTATAACGAAACACGTTCATTTGTCACAATTACCGGTGACGCGGAATAACTAGCGGTCGGCGAGTGCGATGGCGATAAACCTTCTCTTGTTAGCTGCGCATCTCGTGCCACTCATACATTTTTATGAGCCTTTTATTTTTATCCACCCATGTTTTGAGGGTTATCTTGGAGGGTAAAGGTGATGGCGGTGAGGTGTGATTTTGTTATGTTCTTCATGTAATTATGTGGCCTTAGGCATTCAATTAAGTGTTTTACTTAACATTGTACAGACGACGGCACATTAAGTTAGCACAATCTGTAAAATGTCTACAATGGATTTTCAACCTTATCACAATGGTGGAACGTTAATGTTCGATTGGTAAAAAATTACAGATTCGGGTACCGTGACCTGCTGTCGTCTGTACTTAAACATATTACCTACGTAATACTACGTAATTCAAATGTGTCGTCATTTTGAAATAGTAATTTTAGGGATTATCTAGCTATAGGTATTGTAGGTTGATGGTGGGTGACGTGGGTGACGTGGGTGACGTGGGTGTTATCTGTGTATCAAAAGTTTGCTAAAACCATTTTTGGATTAATGCTATTAGAAATAATAATAAATAATAAATATAAATCTGAGACAAACATCAACTAACATTGTGTATGTTTCACACAATGTTAGTTGATGTTTGTCTCAGATTTCATGTTGAAATAATAACTGGGGAGGGTTTTCTAAAATGGTCTTCATCAGATGGCAGCACTGTAGCGTCAGGTCCAAACACAAATCGAAATACATAGACGACTTGTATTTTTCGATCGCTTGATGTAAATACATTCTTAGAATGTTTGAAAGATTATATATTTTCCTTTACTATAATTCTATAGTAGTTAGACTAATCAAATTGCGGTAATAACCTTTCAAAAAACTTTTCCTTGTAGCAATGAGTATTGTACCTCTTATTTTTTAGCTGAATCTTCAGTTTGGCCTTAACTAACCTTAATAAAATCAATAACACTACTAAATGCGTAATATTTCACAAAAAAAATCATTCGGTCAGTTGGAATCTGTACTATCTGACAGCTGTTTGGACCTGACGCACAGGAAGCGCTCTATGGTGGCAAAAAAAGTTTTGAAAACCCTCATTAAGGTGGATCCACACATTGCGAGGCATGCGCTCCGCACGGCGCACAACGCATGCCTCGCCAAGTGTGGACCTGTATATTCGTGGCGAGGCAAGCGCTCCGCATGCGCGAGGGCGAGCCAACGTATGTCGGCAAATGCTTCAATATCAAAGTGCCTCAGTGCGAGCATTACGTTAGGTGTGGACGTAGCCGCGCATGCACGTTCGAGGCGTGCGCCGCGTACAATATCAACGCACGCCTCGACTGCGAAAATGAAACTGCGTTTGCTCGGGCCAAACAGCGCGCAGCGTATGCTCGGGCCGATCCAACCCACATAGCAGCAGTCAAGATGGCGCCTTTGCATCGCGTGCGCGTATCCGCTGCTGCTTTTATAATTATTAATTCAATTATTGAAAAGAAAAGGAAAGAAAAAAGTCGTCGTCGTTGGTGGGTTAAAAAGTTCCTCCGCCTGCGTTATGAACACGGAAATAAGCTTTTCGATGATCTCTCATTTGAAGAAAATAACTCCAATTTTATACACATAGCTGAAGAAGATTTTAATTTCCTCTTGAATGCTGTGGAGTATAATAATAGTATAATCAAGTAATTGAAATGAGCAATGCCTTGTTATTGTACATACGAACTCTTTGGATTAGAGAATAAATAAGTTTAGTATTTGACACTGACCTCTATAATACGTGGTGTTTGAATTTAAAATATGACAGATTGTTGTGTCAGGCTTGTCATGTGAAGAAAATATAAAATACAAATTATATTGAACTCTCTTAAAAGACTTTCTACTCCATCTAACTGCTGAATTATCTTTATTCCACAAATTGACGCATCTGTATCATGCCTTAACCAGCTAGCAGCGATTACAGCCGAGTGAAGGAGGCCTGGTAGTAGTAGGTAGTTCAGAAATAATTGATTATACATACCTGACCCCGTAACCCTGCTTTTACTTTCTCGACATTTTTCCCTTCTATAAGATCCTAGAAGAGAATTAATTTTTTTTTTCAATTCAGCGACGGTTACATTTACTTCGTTCGCGATTATGCGCCATACGTCTTCTCTTTTATTTTTATTAAAATAATGATTATGTTTAGGATCCCATAATAATCTATTACTTTCATATAATAAAACTGCTTTTCTTAATATTTCTTTGTCGTTCATAATGCACGCGTACATCCGCAGCGAGGCGGATACAACCATCCAAACGCAACGCACCGTTCGCAATGAGCCGGCCGCCACACGGCGCACAACGCACAGCGCGTGTGCGGCGCACACGCGCTGTGCGGAGCAAATGCCTTGCCAAGTCTGCGCGCCTACTTGCCTCGAGCATTTGCTTCGCATGCGATGGCTCGACCCGAGCATATGTTGGTATAATTTGTCAACACGCACGCCTCAAGCCGAGGCATGCGTTGTGCGCCGTGCGGAGCGCATGCTCGTAATGTCTGGATCCACCTTAACATTGTTTGCTGAGCACATTTCAAAGTCTAGAATGAAAAACGTAACTAGTTAGATAGTTCTATGATAGATGGCGCTGATTTAAACTACACACTATGGTAACATAATTATGTAATTAACAATCAATATTATAATGATCTCAACAATAATGGTGATAATTAATTAAATAGAGTCAAATTAACATAACGAATCTAGTTAATGAGTGCTACACTATAGCTACTTTGTTTTATTTACATTATTCCATTTATTTATTTTCAAACATATTTCTTACATTTTTAAATATTATTATAAAAAAGAAAGAATATAAAAACATTTAAAAATATAAAAAACAGGTAGCCACCGATATCGGGCACAGGGTCCAAGCTACCGGTGGTTAGGGTCCCTGAGACAGAAACCTACTCACAATGCGAGCCGTATCAAGGAGCACCGCCTTCTGTATCAGTCTCTTGACCCAGCCGCCTAACGAGAGCCTCATGAGATGTTGGTTATTTACATTATTGTTTTATTCACAAAATATCCGCATATGAATCGAGGAGGTAAAAATGAGTTATGTATGCACCAACTTAATTGATATATCGTAATCGTAAGACTTATGTATATGAAATAATGTATGTATGTATATCGCTGAAAATATCAATCGTCAAAGCCAGTTCAACAGGGAAAGACCAACCATAGACAATCGTATTCAAGAAGAACGTCCTATTTAGTCGATTACAAAATGAGTCTTACTAATAACGCACCAAACAAACTTGTGCTTACTTTTTAAAAAATGCATTTAAAAATAAATGTAGAAATTAGATCGCTTAAAAACAATAAGTACTTAAAATAAAAAATCGTTAAGTAATATTACTAACTAGTGTAAAATTGTAATTGCGTATAAATTTTGGATTAATTAATATTTATTTACGGGTTTATTCAAAAGGGCAATATAACCATCATCTCAAAGTAAATGAATGATAAGGCAAATTATTTATATTTTACTCAATCATGGCGAAGCTACACTGCATGAATTTAGTCGATTTATATTTGCCCCACTTATCGCTTCACTCCATAGCATAATCAGTAATCATCCTGCTATTAGCTTCTCCCTATAAGACTATAGTTCTAAAGTAATTGTACTCAGTCAGTCAAGGGCCTTCATATTGTGACTTACTCCCGTCTGGATAAGAATGTGAGTATTTATGTTTTTATTCATATCTTTCTCTAATTCTGCTTTGGTTGTTTTATAATTTCAAGTAGGTATTTTAATAGTCCTCAATTAGATAGGTATAGGTTTGCAAGGATGTTGCTTATCATTTAAAACAAGTTCTTTGTTGTACCTACCTATCTTTGTTTATTTACATACGAGCCGCCATAATATTTACATATTTATGGTATGGGTATGGTGTGCTATGGATTAAAGGATATTTTATACATATTATATATTGTCAGTTTTATCTAGGTAGTAGAAAGAAATATGGTCTATCTGTAGAATTTATTTCACTTTTGAGGTTTAGGTAGTGTAGGTATGCTATGGTTTAATCTAAGTTTTACAGCAAAACTCTGTAAGCATTTTCTTTTGGTAATTCTTTCTAGTTCGATAAAGAATTACCATGAGAAAATGCTTATAGTTTTTCTGTGTGCTGCTTATATCTGCCGATTTTGTTGAATTCGTTTTTCTTTTTCAACCTGAATATGAAATGCGTGAAATAACTGTGCGCTCGAGTGGCACTTGTCCGCGAAAGCGACGGAACGCCACGTCCTTACAGACAGACGCAGTAGGTTGACTTACTGCGTCTCTCTGTAAGTACATACAGTATGTACTCATAGTTTGAAAGCAAACTGTTCTCTTGATACAACAAAGTAAGGAAATAGGATATTTTAGCTAAGCTTACAGAACCAATTTAGAGCAACCTGTCTAACCTAACCTCCACGCCACTATCATTTCAGTTTTAACAAAACTCGCTTTAGCATTTATAATATTAGTAAGGACTTACCTAAACAAAGATGGAAGTTAAGTTCAAACTTACAAAGTTCCTTATAATCAAGGTTTCAAACGAAACAACCCCATTAAACTACTAATTTTATTTAAAGCCAACGAGATCATGGAAAACTTCGTATTCTCAACGGAACCCAAAACTCCGCCCACGACTACGTTCAACGGGCCGCAGTTCTATAACGTGTACAAGGATGCTGACTTCCTCCGCATCGATGCTAATGTTGAGAAGCTGCTCGCTCGAGGGTACGAGCTGAGGAAGAAGCTCAGCACCGTGCCGGCAGGACACACCATCGTGCTTGAAGGAATGCATCTTGAACGCAAGTAAGTTGGCGCTTACATTTATTTATCCATTCGCCCGGGAGTAATGTCACTATTTAGATTTTCAGTACATATGTATGCATCAAGTACCTAAAGATACAGGCTAGTTTGAACGCCACTGTGGCTCCATTTTCGCAAGAAATGTGATGCTATGCATTCAATCGGTTTATTCCAGAATCGCCAAGTATTCCGAACGTATCATCAAAAGTAGGTATATTCCTACCTAATTGTTTTCGAGTATTTCATTTCATTTGGGAAACAAATCTTGAAACAAAAAAAATTACAAACGTAAGTCATACATGATCCAAAACAGTTTCCACACTAAAACTATGCATTTACGCCTAGAACAATGTTTAAATGGGTATGAGACTAAAAGAAAACAATATCAATATGTGAGTTAATATCAAAAAGAAAGTTTGAGTATAAGAATAATGTACCTATGTTCATTTCAGCACTCCTTTGCTGATAAAGAAGACTGCAAAAAACATAAAGGTTGAAGACTTTGAATTCACGTACAATCGTCTAGTTGGTCTTGCCGCTGGCTTCGCGTATGAGAATCGTCACAGATTTCCGAACCTTGTGTCCGAAGAGGCGAAAGTGCTTGGACTGCAATGGGACCACAACAACGAAGAGAAATGCAAGCTGTACCTATCAGCTGTCAGCGGCACCGAGCACTTGATTGATCAATTCTCATTCTGGCCACTCCTGTGCGGACTGCGAAAGTACCAACTGAAGAAACTGCCCGTCGAACTAGTAGTCAAGATGGGCAATATTAAAAACAGCGAAGGCCTGACTATGGCTAAACTGTTAAAGCAAAACTTGGTCACCGCTAAACGAGTCTGGTTGATGTTCGCGGGAACTTCTCTGCGTGACTTCCAAACACTCATCGACGCATCTCCGGAACTCAGGAAGCTGTTCCAAGGTTGATATTTTTCAAGTGGTACCATTGGGATCACGACAACCGGCAGATAATAATCAATGTTTTAAAATATTCTGCCACCATTTGATACTTTTTTGATGTACATTTATATGCATGTACAAACATTGTAATCTTATATTGTTTCTTATTAAACGGAACAACAACTGAGGCCTTTGTATTCAGTTTAATGATCCTTACTCGTTGTTATACACTGCATACGCTATGTTGCATCGTTAGATAACTATGTTTTACAGTTGTCACAGCGATATGAAAGTGAAAGAAGCATTGTATGTTACAAAATCTATGGTGCAGTCAAGATAATAAGGTCAAACTTAGGCCCTTTCCCCACGACACCATAGCGGACAACATTCAAAATTATACAAGAATATATTTTAAAGCATTTTATTAATTTCAAAAATAACTAGCATATAATCACGCAGTATTACTAAATTTATAATATACTATGAGGAAATACACACAAAGTAGCGAAAGATGCCGTTGTTACAACATGAATCAACATCTTTATCATAATTCAGTACTAATAGTTTACTTTGTCGTGACCCATTCTGCTAATATACAATACCAATTTATACGTATCTCCATTAATTTCTAATATGCCTACTTATGTCTAATTTGTTTTTACATTGATATAATTATGCGTCAAGCGATCATCACTGACATAATAAATTGGAGTAAGGTTTTATGTTTATAAAAAGTAATCCAGAATGTACTAAAATAATTGGGGACTAGAGAGGGTGTAAGTCTCAAACTATTGACTCTAGTCCAATCCGCGGCAGCGGGCGTCTAGTATTACGATAATAGTCAAAAATTAAAAGCGAATATCACTTGGTGGACGAATCAAAGATTATATACAGATGAAGTAAGTATTTCGTTGAGTTTGTAGCGAAAACAACTAAATTGATATCCGTTTCATGACTACGGAAATGTTATCTACATCTCTATCATGTTGTCAGACAGTAAGTACACATAGTGCCATTATATCAGCTATGGTTCCACTTCATCTATTTATAATCGTTGCGTAGTGTTAAAGTCTACCTTTACGATACCAAAGAATATTTATGTAATATGCACGCGGGTTATCACGCAAACTATATTCATATTAAGATAATGTTCTTTTTATTTTGAGCTCTTATACAATTCAAAGTTACATTAAATATATTTGTGACATTAAAATGATCTATTGTACCATCAGTGGCCACATTAAAATAGCGTTAAAGCTCCATTGTATCCAGACGTATCGCCATACAGTAATTTACACATAGCTATATAAGTCATATATTAAAAACATCAATTTTACTTATTTCCAATGTACATTATTACATCTACTCAAATCACGTACGGCACAGCACTGAAATTTCATTTCTATAACTTTTATACTACCAATCATAAGGACGTAACATTTTTCACTTTAGACATTATATAAAATACTTCAAATCAATTGGCAAAACAACTATAAAAGAATAATTAATTAAACAATCAATATCATATTATACAATAATATATTTTAAAATATAAACTATGAGAAGTTACTATAAAGAAAAACTAAGTATAAAACATAAATTCACAGAATTATGAAATTTATACTAGTATATAATATAATAATACAATACATAATAATATATTATACAAATTCTGCTTTGAGCTGAGCTACCGATTTTAAAATACTGTGACAAAATAGACATCAGAGTAACACCAAGTTTATGCTAAAACTGACATTCCAATATTTACTCTACAGTTAACACTAAACTCCAGGCAGATGGTCGTCGCTGGCTGCACTAATATTATTTATATTTAATCTGAATTCTATATAACTTTCCCAATTTTAGTATAAACCCGAAATCATACCTTTGCCTTATTAGTCTATTTTGTATGGCAGTTTAAGTAAAGGTATTAAATCCGGTGGTATTACTACTAATTAAAAGAATAATAATGTAGCCTCAAAAAGATCCTAAAATATACACTGATCGTTCCAATCTAAAATGCTAAAATAACGATTCAAACAAAACTACAAGTCTCAAAATCTATAGAGCCATAACTCGCTTCACTGACGTGTCTGACGTCATCAATTCCAACAACTGCGGGGATCATTGAACATGGTAGGATATGAGAACGAACCTGTTCGTTGTTGGACCAATCGGAACGGTGCAGTTCTGATTGGTCAGTTGTTCTATGTATTTTCAGGCGTGTGTTCGGTCCACTCAGTGCGTGATGACGGTGGAGTGCAGACACTGCGGGATGACGTGCCGGTAGGGCAGGCGGTAGTTCTTGACGGTGCGTGCGGCGAGGCACTTGAGCGTGGTGTAGCGCAGAGGGTTCACGATGGCCGTGAGGCTCTGCTGCGTCGACTTAAGGATTTCTTCGGGCGTCTCACCCTCATAGTTCACCGTATCGATGTGAGCACCGTGTGATAGTAGCTCGCGGACTACTTCCGCGGGACAGGGATTTAGCTGGAAATGTTAACAGCAAAGTGTTTACTTAAGCAAAAAATAATGTTCAAATAGAGTAAGTAGCTTTTAGTAAAAAAATACTGGACAACTATATCTTATTTTTGTAAATATTTCCATAATTATTTTTTGTCAAAATTTCTATCGAACACACTATGAATGATAGTGTATTTCTATTTAGTACGAAGGTATTCGTGTAGTTGATTTTTTTTGCCGATGAAGTCAGTACAGTTGTTCATGATCCTGTCCTACAGGACGTTAGTAGTATGTGTGAAACTTATCGTTTCAGCTGGTACGGCCGTGTTCAGTATATAGTTCAGCGTGGAGGGCGTGTGGCGGTACCTTGCAGACGAGGTGCAGCGGCGTGTTGCCGTCGGCGTCGCGCGCGTCGGGCGGCGCGCCCAGGCGCAGCATGAGCTGCACGAGGCCGGCGGCGGCGGGCGCGGGCTCGCCCGGCGCCGCCAGCCAGGCGCGTTCAAGTATATAGTTCAGCGTGGAGGGCGTGTGGCGGACCTTGCAGACGAGGTGCAGCGGCGTGTTGCCGTCGGCGTCGCGCGCGTCGGGCGCGCCCAGGCGCAGCATGAGCTGCACGAGGCCGGCGGCGGCGGGCGCGGGCTCGCCCGGCGCCGCCAGCCAGGCGCGTTCAGTATATAGTTCAGCGTGGAGGGCGTGTGGCGGTACCTTGCAGACGAGGTGCAGCGGCGTGTTGCCGTCGCGTCGCGTCGCGCCGCAGCGCGCGATCGGGTCGAGACTAGCTGACACCAGGCGCGAGCATGATGATGCAATCTGACCACGCCGAGCTCGTGCACGAGGCGAGAGCGACGACGCGATGCTCGCCCGCGCCGGCCAAGACCAGCTAGCGCAGCTCGGTTATCGATGTATTACTGTCTAGGGGATCAGTCTGATGGAGAGGAGTAGATGGCGTACATTGCGACGAAGTGCAGCGGCGAGTGCGAAGGGGATCTGGAGACACGAGAGCGCGTGAGAATAAGGCTCTCAGTAATAGGAAATGAGAGAACACACAAAATACAACACACACAGCACACACACACATAAACAATAACCCAAAACACACTCTTCGAATCTACACTGCATCAACTAAAACGTCAGTAGAACAGATAAGACTAAATTAAGCTAGCAAGACATCCTCTCCTTGATCATAATAAACTTGGTTTTAAACTGGAAAGGAGGCCTGGGGCAGAAATACAGGCTAACGCCCAAGTTCAGGCACCAGTCTCCCACAATAAAGCTAATGTCATATATTTCACTTAAAGCTAATTTGTGTACTGATGTTGGTGGTGAGAAATAAATGTTTTATTATTCTTATTAATATTATTAGTTATTTCCGTTGCCGCTATAACAACAAATACTGAAAAAATGAATAAAATAAATACGGGGAATGGGGTACGGAACCCTTCAATGTGCGAGTCGGCAACTCGCAATTTTGGCCGGTTTTTTTTGTAAGTTCTCCTCTCTGGTAGCAAAAGAATTTACTAATTGGAAAAGAAAACTTGTTTTTTTTTCAAAACTTATGTTGAAAACGGAAATACTTAGTGTAATTTTATATTTCCTTGGCCAGATAATAAAGTTTCAAGAATCTAAAAAATACTTTATGTAAAAACAGCATTCAATACCATACAGAATTTTTAACGAAAAATACAAACACAATTTTATTAGTATCTTTACGAAATTGTAGTATAATTAACAGTGTATTAAATGTTAATTATGCATTTTTTGCCGTCAAACGATAAAAAATTATAATTGCGCTTTCACAGTAAAAGAAGAATATCGCATTAAATCGCCGTTTGAGTAGCCTTATGCAACTTAATTTAAAGCTGAGCACTTTACCACGAGAGTTACCACTGGCCTCAAATCTGTGACCTTACATTGACTTGTAGTTCGTAGCAGTCCACTCATAATACGTCTATTTATAAACTCCAGCAAGTATGGTGAAGAAATTTCGAACTAGCTGCGTGTTACGCGTTTATGTCGCAGACTAGCTTCTGCCCCAGCGGCTTCGCCCGCGCTATATCTTGAACTCCGTTTTTTCCCGTTACCACCCGTGGGAATATTCGGGAAATCCTTTCTTAGCGATGCCTACGTCATAACATACTGGCTTGCGTCCCAAATTTCAGCCCGATTCCATCCACTGGTTTCGGCTGTGCGTTGAATAGATCACTATGTCAGTCAAGTCAGATCACCTTTGGTTTTTATATATGTGGATATTTGTGTTATTGGGCTTAATGGCCATTGTCGTAATGCTAGACAAGAAACCTGAATATTAGGTACGCTTATTGATAATATTACGTTTTGTTACAAAACTGTAACAAGGTATTCTGTTTGTATGAGAATTTGTATAGTTATTTAGATTTTTGAAAATAGCAATTAGCAACAATATTTTTATTTCCCCTCTTTATAATATTAGTCTTAGACAAGTACCAATGCATTTTTCTAAAGTTTGTATGTACTTTCTCAGTACATCTTACGACACCATGAACTGATTAAAGGTGAAGGAAACATTTCGAGAAACCTGGGACTATAATGTCTAGAAATCACCAACGCCGTATTAGATAAAGCGTGGTGATTACGCTCAAGTCCTTTCTATGTGAGAGGAAGGCCTGTGCCCAGCAGTGGAACGATAGAAAAGGCTAATCTATACTAATATTATAAAGAGGAAAACTTTGTTTGTTTGTTTGTTTTGGGTTGTAATGAATAGGCTCAAAAACTATGGGGACGATTTTAAAAATTCTTTCAACCATTCGAAAGTTACATTTATCCACGAGGTGACATAGGGCTATATTTTATCCGGAGTACGGACAGTAATTCCCACGGGATTGCGAGTGAAAACCGCGGGAAAAAAGTCTTAGATTTCAAAAGGCCCTATAATGCACCGATATCTTCTCACTAAATTCTGGGTCACATCGTGGTCTTAAAACAATTTTGGTGCGTACTTTAAAGAATGTCGATACAAAATAGTCCCTAAAAACTGAAAAGTCCCGAAAATCCTTTTCCCTGGTTTTTATCCGACCGTAAATTATAAAAAGTTGTTGAAAGTGCTCATTTTGGGGCCTGTCTTTAACTGTTGACGTTCAAAAGTGTTGATGTTTCAAGCCTAAATTAGGATAAAATGGGTTTTGCAGCTGGTTCTTGTTTTCGCGTCTAATCTTTCTTTCCCGTATTTGACAAACGCTCAGGATTAATTTGCATAACTGTTTTTTGTGTTTTAATCTTTGAAAAGGACGGCATAAAAACAATAAAACCGAACATTTTTCTATGCATGCAAAGTTTAATGTTTACCTGGTTAAAGAACGTAGTAATCTGCCAGTCATTATACCCCGTCGCCGTAGGAAGCACTCCGGAAAAAAAGTAGTCTATGCGATGATTGTGGTGAAAGACATTTACTACAAGAATATTATGTTTGTGAAGTGAAGAATAGGAAGATTTGTTGCACCGACCCCAAAATGAAAATTGGGACAATATAAAAAAGATAAATGGTACTGGTATTAATAACCCGATAATCCACAAACTTATGTTTAAAAATCTAAGTCTGATCGACAACCCAGTCTTAGCATGGATATCGGTTACTACTGGGTTGTGGAGATTAGACAGCAAATCGCTTCATGTTAAACACCTGGTTCTCAGCTGCATCCAGTTAGAATGGAAGCCGACCCAACGTAGTTGAGAAAGGTTAACAGATTTCTAAGACATTCTAATTTGAACAAGGTTTCATGAAATTATTTACTAAGATTTATTTATGCTGGTTATTGAATCTTGTCTTAAGTAATGAAAGGACAAAATAAGTTGGTTCATTAATTTCATTTCTTGTAGCGTGGACAACAATTTATAAAAGTCACACCAACTTTGAATTGTAGCACCATTTTTTTGTTACAAATTTAAGATCAAAATAATTTGGGTAAGATTCATTATGAGACATAAGCTTGTATCAACTAACACTTTTGTCGAACAAATAAAAAACTTTTATTTTGTTTTTCAAATGTGATATATGAAGAGTGTTCCTAATACTGTAAGTATATCTTCTTAATCTACCTGACATTACGCGATTAACAAATATACGCTAAACTGAATTAGTAAAAATAAAAAGTAAACTGTGATACTTAAAGTCATAGCTAAGACCTACACTAAATTTGCGGCATATTAATATTGAAGATTGCGTTGATGATTTTTAGCAAACATAAAAATTGCATTATAAATATTTATTCCAATATTGAACAATGTTACTGTAGGTTTAAAACAATAAGCTCATGAAAAGTTTGAACAAGGTCATTGAAAAAAGGCCTAGCTACTAACCTTTAGTTTAGATTGG
>NWSH02000537.1:2624007-2638100 GCA_002382865.2 Heliothis virescens
ATCTGTTCCGCATCCGAAAAACAATCATTACGTACATGTTTCCTTATGCTGATGAATGCTGCTTCTATATACCTATTTATTATTGTGATTTAAGTTTTATTCTAAGTTGTATCTGTTTGAGTGTAAAATTCTTTGGATCGGTTCAGGTTCTAGTCATAAGTTATGTAAATTAAACCAATTAGTTTTTCATAGTTGTACATCGTTAGTTCGGATGTCATACTTTTTGACTTGACTCATTTACACTGGCAAGCTTTATTGCAAGCAAAAGACACGCAGTTGCCTTGTCCCTAAAAATAAACACCAAATGCCTATGCCGCTACTTCGCGGCATGACGAACAACCTGACCTATTGACTGTTACCAAAAAGCAGCACTGCTGACCACCACGGCCAAGCATTACCCAAGTCACCAACAAACGCAATATATCCCATCCAATTATCACCACATGACCGATTACCACCTACCGGGACCGGCTACCCAACACTGCCGAGCAGCAGTCGGTAAACCTCTTGTCGAATAGCAACTGTGCCAATCAACACCAGAGACACGACTCTACAAGACACCCTACACTTACGCGCCCAAACAAACTCTCCTCGAATCACCAAACACAAACACCGACCCATAATCTGATGGTAAGTTGTTAATCTGTAATACCACCATATCTTTATATCTAATATCTTCAGACTCACCTAATGGCCCTTGCAATCGCATAGCACAATGAGAATTCACATTAACCTCTAGGTTTAATATCCACCACCCCCGTCGGGACTCATAAAGGGCGATCAATTCAGTCGTCAAAGCCAGTCAACCAAGGAGACCAAATAATTCGAACAATACACTCTATTAATTCGTACCAATACAGCAACAATAATAACAAACTGACATAGGTCCATCAAGCAGCGCGCCTCAGCGCTCACTGTCGCTCCGCGTAGAAATGAAAGAGAAGCGAAAAGACGCCGCGGAGGGGCGACATTTCGTTCGACTCGTTCGAGTTATTTATCATTAAATACATTAATCCTTTCAAATATCTTATTCCAATCGATAAATAAAAGCAACAGTTCCCTTTATTATTATACATTACATCACTGTTATTAATTTTATCAAGATTTGTTTATAAATAATACAGTTACAATTGCTACAGTTTCAATATAAATGGTTATTTCATGGCTTTTTTTTATCGAGAAGATTTACCGAAAACGTGTTTTGAACACAACAGTCCACTCATAAATATGATCAAGATTAACATATATTTTTTTAGCTGCTCTAAAATGTATACATTTGGCTAAAAAACTGTTTTGCGTAGCCTATTTTGACTAGGCACAGCGCCTTAAGAAGAAATATTTATGTTTGGGATAATTTCGTTTATCAGAATTCTTCGTGTCTTAATAAAAAAAATATGCAAAACAGTCCCTTGGGACATTAAGAACTGGATCCGATGAAAACCAGTTAAAATGCCATCTAGTCTGATCAACTAACTGTCAGTTTATATTGTAATACCTTCTTCAACCTCCTAAGCAGTCGCCGTTGCCTCCGCAGCAGCGTTTTGCCACAATGGCGCAGCGTCTCGATCCACCGGCACCTCGACGGCATCAGGTCCCACACGCCAGCAGACATTTTGCATCAACACATCACAAACAACACGTCTACACAGGTTTATATCACGTCACACTGTGATCACAACATCCTAGTATTCTAGTTTGAAGACTAAATATTTATTAGATGCAAATAGGCTGATTGACTTTTCTTACAATTCTTTGAATTTATTTAAAGGTCACACGCTGTTATAATTAAATCATAAAAAACATGCTTAGTAGAAATGCAGATTAATTAAGGAAACCGTGTCTACGTAACAGCTGCTTGATGATAAATGACACTGTCCACTGCTCACTGGTTAATATATAGGATTATTAAACAGCAGATAATCGTAGATCTTGTGAGTAAGCTATTATACAGTTTCTGCTAAATCTTTATAAACAGATTCATTATGCGGGGATTCTCCACTGGTACATACGTGGTCTGAGCGACCCTGAAGGTATACAATATCATAAAATAACTTGGAAATAATCAGTGGAAAGTTTCCAAATAATGACAAAAAACGTATTAAAGCCTTTGAATAAAAGAGTTGTATGGATTAAAGTCATTGCGATTTTTTTTCCCGATTGGAGAAAAATAAATGCGTTTTCGAAACGAAAATACATATTCAACCCACCGTTTAAAGATGAGCGCTATTAAACATAATTACCTACATTACTCTTGAACACACGACTATAAAAACTCAAGTTTCCGGAAAAGCAGGAAAAGTATGTTGAGGCTAATGCGCTTCATGACGTTTTTTCATCTGTGCGACATAATGTGTTTCCTACGGCGAGTTCTTCGTATTTACACCTCGAGATACAAATTGACACAAAGCAAATATTTTGAGATACGGTGACGTGCCCGTATGTAATGCTCTTGAATAAATAACGGAATGACATTCATGACTGCTTTAATACTTATTAGACAAGGTGACACGATAATTACAAATAATGACGAATTGCTGCCCATAACTATTTAAAACATTCTGAAAATCATTAGCCATATTATGCATATTTGCAATACGACTGTAGATACTATGTCAGTTAGCGCAAACACGAAAGTAGTTTTGGAGACTGGAAAGACATAAACATTTATGATACAAGATATACTCGTTATGATTCTTGTATTATTGATCCTATAAGCACGGGAGAGTAGGCCACCTACAAACCTGTGATTACACAACCGATCGTAGCTATATGTCATCGGTATTACATGACTGAGAATGTTTTTCTATTCTACAATCAATAAAGAAATGCTGACTATCAAAACAGAATAGGTAAGAGGCATTGAATATAGTAATAAACATGAGTTTGATTGTTCGATTGAAAAGCATCGATGGTAACTCACGTTTTTACAATAACATTCACACGTGCCGCTTACATAGTTTTCTATTGCGTAATCTCTATAGAAATTAAAAGGAGGCTGTTTTAGCGCGACGGTAATGTTTGCACGTACTGCGGAAAGATATTCATAATGAGTGAACAAAATTATATTTAATTATTACGTCATTGATGAGCATTGATTACTAGTATAAGTCTCAGGTCATTTACACCAGCCTTCGTTCAAGGGAAAGACGAAATTTAAGGATGATTACAGTCACCGTATATGGCTCATTATTTTGCAGTTTTCGACGTCTTTAGTACTTGAATGAGGAAATGCATGTTCCACATACACATATGGCTTCCGTGCCAGTTATTTTTACTTCCATATAAAGGCCAGTTTGTTGTCAAGTTCTTTTCTTGCGTACTTGTCTGGTCCACTGCTGCTATTTAAATAAATATAGTTATTTTTAGCATTAAAATGTGTATAATAATGTTGTATACTCATTTTTTTATGTATATGGTTACTTTTTTATGTCTCAGACTCTTCCGGGGTTACGTTGTACATACAATCACTTTTTAGAGAGGATACCTGTGCTATTAATTTTATTTAATTTATTATGACTTGTTTATTATGTTTTATTCATCATTACCCGAGTGGCGCGCTTCGGTAATTTATCTTATTACTGCTGTAAATTGCATAACAAGTTGACTTTTCAGTTAAATATATAAAATTTACTTAAAAGATGGAGAGTTTATTTGGTTGAACGCGTTATATCAGGAACCACCTTTTTGCTAAGTATTGTAGCCGAGTCTATTTTTATCCGGATTAAACCGCGGAAAACTTTTAGTTTTACTTTAAAAAATAACTGACTTGAACTGACTTGAACTGACTGATTAACTTTTAGTTTAAAAAATAGTTAATCGCATCAACCGAATATTACCGATTCATGACGTAACCTAATTGTAAGGTCTGAAAAACTTCCATCAATTTAGAGAAAATACTGGAATAATTCGTGATCCAATTAGCAGCATAAACAAACATTGATTCGAATATTAATTAACTATTAAACGTGATTGTTACGAGGCTAATGAGAAACTTAAGGATTACGCAGTTGAATTACTCATGCAACCACACATTTCTCAAGTTTTAATAGGTTAAGAAAGTATGAAACTTATTCCGACCACACTAAGATACTTTTAGATAAATATTTTATGAGCTTGTATAGAAAATGTGTCAGGCGAAAAAATACAATGTGTCCATGAGCGCAGTTAAAAATGATTCACGCGTCCGGGTCAATAGACCACAACCTACTTTTTCTTTTGTCTGCTGTACTTGAAAATTATAGTTATTTTCTAAAAAATGTAAAGCACACAACTGTACATTTTGTTTGTAAACAGTAATTTGACAGATTTTCTCACCTTTCAAAATCAAAAAGCATTTATTCAAGGTAGGCTGAAAACAGCACTTTTCGCACGTCGAGATTACAAGAGACAGCCCCAAAAACGTCCGCCCTTCACCACTTCCTATGTGTTTTTGCTGGTAAGAAGAAGAGGCGCAACAAACTCCCCAGCAACACGTCTGTCTGTTAGATTTGAAGAATCTTACAACATTAAAAAATTATAATATATTTGATAAACATGTCATTAAACTTTAAACCTACATATTTTATACCAATCTATAAACATATTAATTACATTTTTAAATATGAATATCAAAAGATAAATAAAACATTAAAAATATTAATATTATACCCATTATTATTATTTAAACTAGTTCCGTCTGTAGTCCTTGGTTGCATCCCAGAGACTACTACTAAACGCACTTTATATGGAAATGTATACAAAAACTATTTTTAAAACAATGCATCCAAGCGTTACGTTTAATTTACATTATTATTAATTGAATTTCTGCTAAAATCTTTTAGTAGTGCAGATTAAAAACGGTTCAAAAAATTAAATGTTTGCTATCCGTGAGACTTTGAGAAGATCCTGGACATGGCAGCGGTAATTACTAAGTATTACAATCTTAACATCCAAACCACACGAAAGACTTCACCTTCAGACAAAACTAGGAAACCACTCGAAACAAACTCGACCTTATGTCTTTTAAGACAAAGGTCATTTTCATACAAACATGGATGAAAACATAGGGCCGGGTAAGTAAACATTTTGCCGCCAAACAAATATAGTCCATAACGATAGTTACACAAGGGATTGTTTACGCCGAATCATGTTTAATTGAACGTGGATAAATTAGACATCCTTACTTCTTTACACGAATGTAGCTTGCGTGTGTACCTATACTTTATACCTACGTATTATGTAAACAAAATGAGGTAAACAGCGGATGTTTGTAAGGCACTACTCTTGGATTAACGTGCTACACGTGGAAGGTAATGAGGAAGTCAATATTGTTCTTTATCTCAATTCATTTTTAGGGTTCCGTAGCCGAATGGCAAAAAACGGAACCCTTATAGATTCGTCATGTCTGTCTGTCTGTCTGTCTGTCTGTCTGTCTGTCTGTCTGTCTGTCTGTCTGTCTGTCTGTCTGTCTGTCTGTCTGTCTGTCTGTCTGTCTGTCTGTCTGTCTGTCTGTCTGTCTGTCTGTCTGTCTGTCTGTCTGTCTGTCTGTCTGTCTGTCTGTCTGTCTGTCTGTCTGTCTGTCTGTCTGTCTGTCTGTCTGTCTGTCTGTCTGTCTGTCTGTCTGTCTGTCTGTCTGTCTGTCTGTCTGTCTGTCTGTCTGTCTGTCTGTCTGTCTGTCTGTCTGTCTGTCTGTCTGTCTGTCTGTCTGTCTGTCTGTCTGTCTGTCTGTCTGTCTGTCTGTCTGTCTGTCTGTCTGTCTGTCTGTCTGTCTGTCTGTCTGTCTGTCTGTCTGTCTGTCTGTCTGTCTGTCTGTCTGTCTGTCTGTCTGTCTGTCTGTCTGTCTGTCTGTCTGTCTGTCTGTCTGTCTGTCTGTCTGTCTGTCTGTCTGTCTGTCTGTCTGTCTGTCTGTCTGTCTGTCTGTCTGTCTGTCTGTCTGTCTGTCTGTCTGTCTGTCTGTCTGTCTGTCTGTCTGTCTGTCTGTCTGTCTGTCTGTCTGTCTGTCTGTCTGTCTGTCTGTCTGTCTGTCTGTCTGTCTGTCTGTCTGTCTGTCTGTCTGTCTGTCTGTCTGTCTGTCTGTCTGTCTGTCTGTCTGTCTGTCTGTCTGTCTGTCTGTCTGTCTGTCTGTCTGTCTGTCTGTCTGTCTGTCTGTCTGTCTGTCTGTCTGTCTGTCTGTCTGTCTGTCTGTCTGTCTGTCTGTCTGTCTGTCTGTCTGTCTGTCTGTCTGTCTGTCTGTCTGTCTGTCTGTCTGTCTGTCTGTCTGTCTGTCTGTCTGTCTGTCTGTCTGTCTGTCTGTCTGTCTGTCTGTCTGTCTGTCTGTCTGTCTGTCTGTCTGTCTGTCTGTCTGTCTGTCTGTCTGTCTGTCTGTCTGTCTGTCTGTCTGTCTGTCTGTCTGTCTGTCTGTCTGTCTGTCTGTCTGTCTGTCTGTCTGTCTGTCTGTCTGTCTGTCTGTCTGTCTGTCTGTCTGTCTGTCTGTCTGTCTGTCTGTCTGTCTGTCTGTCTGTCTGTCTGTCTGTCTGTCTGTCTGTCTGTCTGTCTGTCTGTCTGTCTGTCTGTCTGTCTGTCTGTCTGTCTGTCTGTCTGTCTGTCTGTCTGTCTGTCTGTCTGTCTGTCTGTCTGTCTGTCTGTCTGTCTGTCTGTCTGTCTGTCTGTCTGTCTGTCTGTCTGTCTGTCTGTCTGTCTGTCTGTCTGTCTGTCTGTCTGTCTGTCTGTCTGTCTGTCTGTCTGTCTGTCTGTCTGTCTGTCTGTCTGTCTGTCTGTCTGTCTGTCTGTCTGTCTGTCTGTCTGTCTGTCTGTCTGTCTGTCTGTCTGTCTGTCTGTCTGTCTGTCTGTCTGTCTGTCTGTCCGTATGTCACAGCCGCTTTATTCCGAAACTATTAGGACTACATAGTTCAAACTCGGTAGACAGATGTATTATATTGACCGCTTTACGATTTTAATACAAAAATAAAAAAATAATAATATTAGAGGGGGGCTCTCCATACATGGAACTGAAAATAAAATTATTTTTTTTCATCAAACCTATTCTTGTGGGGTATCTATAGATAGGTCTTTAAAAATGAGATTGAGGTTTCTAAAACCATTTTTTCTCAAAGTCAATCATTTCAAAGTAATACACTTTCAAAGTGCTAAAATTTGTGTCCCCCCCCTGTAATTTCTAAACTACCAGAATGAAAAATCTAAAAAAAATATATGTTATAGATCTTAACAAAACCTATCAACCAAAATTGGTTTGAACAAGATACAGTCAGTGGTTTTTGAGATATAGCACTTTTTCAGTAACCGCAAATTATAACTTTGTTATTCATGTTTTGGCTAATTTTAAGTACTAGGTACGTTTATTTTTCATAAATAATAGAACGGAACCCTTCATGTGCGAGTCCGACTCGCACTTGGCCGGTTTTTATATTTTTCTAAATAAATTAGCATATCAGAGTGAACCCAGTGGACGCCTTAGACAGAGTAGGCCCCGGAGGAGATGGCTTGACGACCTAGACGCTTATCATCGAGACTGGTGATCGAAAGATCGGGGAGTGTGGAAGCAAGATGGGGAAGCCTTTGCCCAGTAGTGGGACAATATGTCTAGAAAAAAAATGCGTAAGTCCTAAGTGCTCATCTGTGGTAATAAAGTCATACGATGTCCCAACTGCGAGAGAACGCTCGTTATTTTTTGTAGTGTGCAGAGTAAAATCAATTGCCTCACGCATGTGACATACGTGTTGCAATTCGTGTCATAGTCTCAGCCAACCAAGATAAGTGACTAGAAAAAATGTCTGCTTAAGTCTTCTCTCGTGTCTTAATTGTCTTATTTAGTTGTTTATAAACTTATTACACGTTTCAGTCGCATACTTTAAGCCGCTAAGCTAGTGTTACTACCTATAAAAACAACGCTTTAAGTAAACCACGAGAAACGACTTAGGTACACGTCGCGAGAAATTTGTAAACCAAAGGACTAATGGCACAAAAAAATAAATCCTTATACGCAGTTTACATTAAACCAACATGAGGTCTGTGTCCTCTTTTAGATGCCTATGTAAAGTGCGGTGAAACTGCACCGTGTCGTGTCCCGTTAGCCGGCCGTTACTCCGACCTTAGGAACCGCAGCGCACTGGACAGCAACGCCTCATGCTTTCTAATTTACTTCACCGTTACCTCTAGCTTACTTAACTTTGTCTTGTTTATTACGAAACAACCATATTTATTGTTCATAATAAACAACGATTTATATCGTACTGTGTTAACATTTCTTGCGAAAATATTTTCACATATTGCTGAGGTGTTAATTTTCCAGTACTTAGATATAAAATGCAATCGTTCTCTGTGTGCATTTATCGCAACACATGATCAGATTACAAATATGTATGTATTTGTGTTGTCAGATTTCGATAACAAAAACATAAAACTATACATAGGTATGAAAGTACACATATTACAATTACGATGTTAAAGAATAAATTCAAACACTTGAATTTGTCTTATTATACAGCGTGTAACATAAATAAAATCAAAACAAACAAAAATAAAAAACAATCTATCAAGCATCATACATAAAAACATCCACACACAGAACAGATCCAAATAGCCGGGTTGCACAACCGTATTAAACTTGGTTTAACCGGAGACTACTCGATTACACTCGAGACGAGGTTCGCGGTGCGAATGGACGCAGAGTCGACCGCCCGTTGTCATGCCGTATGCAATACTGCAGCAGCCAGTGGTGGGACAACTTCTTTCACTGAACGCTTACACAATAAAACGTTACGTAACTAACTTTTGCCTTTCCAATGCTGCAACGGCGCGTGTAGCAATTGCTTTTTCGGATGATCGATACCTTAAATCGATATGCAAATAAAGAGGTAGTTGATTGTTAGAAAATAGGAAACTAGGTAACCCGTTTAAAAGGACACTGTCATTGGTTCAGGTTAGCAAATGCAAAGAAGTAAGTAGAAGTATTCTTTCACAATGTCTATGTTTGGGCTATTTTCGAATGAATCATGCATTTAGAAGAAACGAATCGTTTGAATTTATAAAAGCCAGAAACCAGTTTCTAAATTATTCGTCTGACGTATATGGATTTTCCAAAATCAAACATTGCATCAACGATTCGGAAAACATGCAAATTCGTAAATGCATGCCCAACCCAATGGAGTTTTGTAGTCATTGCAAAGTGCGGTAAAGTTTAAACTTGGCGAAATTGTACTGTTGTAAACACACTGTGCGAAGGTACCACTATATTGTATGTGTTCAATGCTCTGAAGGGAGCATTCGTAAAACAGGCTGTGTACCATAACGTCAATAATAACAAACTACTGGTTCGCAGCCTCAAAGCTTCAAACTTGATACTCGGTCATTGGCACACTTAAACGCAATTTTCCGTTCATTGCTTCTTACTCTCGATCATAGTCAATTAACGATACTGCTTCACCATTTCTAAAAATAAAAGAAATAGAATTCGACTTAGATGTTTACGAATTCCCAAATCTTCAAATATGGGCTTTTTTTTTAAGTTGTTAATTTAACTTTATAATGCTCAATCTATGGAACTGTCATGTTCTTAACGGTGGCTAGATCCGATAATTCATATTGCGCACATCTAAGGTTTCCTTCGCGAATATAAGTTGGTTTAATTGCCTGGTTCTGCATAATAAGCAACCTTGAGGAATATAATTCGTCACTTGATGGGCTGCTTTACATAGTACCTACGTGCTACCTGGATTATCACTGTAAATCTTGCTGCAGTAAAAAACTATTTAGTAGGACATAGAAGACCACAAAATATAAAGCCACAGTCTTTGTAGAGGACGAAGCAAAAAATATCATAACACGAATGTTCAGCGCGGTAAATATTGGCAAATCCCCTAAACTTGTGGGAGGTCTTTGCCCAGTAGTGGAGGTTTTTCCTCCTGTGAAGACAAGACGATGATGAAGCTTTAAGATTATCATTATTAAGACTTCTACGTCTCATGATGATGTTTCTAAGTCACATTATTTTCCAGTTCCAAAAACACTCCAAATCAATTTATCTGTTTATGTTGATCAGCGAAAAGCTTGAGTTTTTTAATGGTTATCGTCAACCAATCACCGATAGCAAACAAGACCTGCCCTCCTTTCACTTTTAAGGACAAACACGTGAAGAGATAAAAAGCGTATCGGCCTGAATTACTTTATCGTAGACGCAAACAAGAAAATTGCGCTATCTATTTTACTAGCAAAACGAAAGCGCTTGTTATGAGATTATTATAAAATAT
This sequence comes from Heliothis virescens, assembly GCA_002382865.2. Classification (NCBI taxonomy): domain Eukaryota; kingdom Metazoa; phylum Arthropoda; class Insecta; order Lepidoptera; family Noctuidae; genus Heliothis; species Heliothis virescens. The sequence goes on from NWSH02000537.1 coordinate 2,634,231, forward strand.
TCTAGATAAGATAAACGAGTATTTTTATTATTATTATTTAAATAGCTTGAAATGAAAGCAGTATTAAAATAATTAAAATTACTACTACGCAAGCTGCCTATAATTTAAATCACGCACGCGTTTTTTATGAAGCGTAATTTTAAATCTTGACGTGATGTAAAATATTACTTTGCGAACCGAGAAGACAAAGATAGGTAAATCGAAGGGCTAGAAGTGGTGTACCACCTTCAACGTCTTCCTTACTATACTACTATAGTCGTAGTTAATTGGCAATTTCGTCGTTGGAATTTGGCAGATTTGAGAAAACATGTAAAACTAAGACAGGTTAGGAGATGAAACTTACAGCTCACTCGATAAGAAGAAGACTAAAGTTTACTAAAGAAACCACTAAAACCAATCCATGTCCAAAACAATACGGACAGTCACATTCACATACTACTATATGATACCAAATTACCTAACATTTGGCATTAACACTTCGTCCAGCTTTATGTAATAAACCAAGATGTTTATATCGAACACCATGTGACTCCTCATGATGTACAATACGACAACCTTGACAGCTGATGCGGTTGTTAACATCGGTTTCTAAGCCTCAAACAAGGTCAAAGTAACTGAGCTTCTTTGGATTATAATTCTATAAGTTTTTCTCTAATGGACTCTCTTACTTTTGTATAAGGTTGTTTACAACGAAGGCAAACATGACTTACAGTTTGGCTGTCGGAAGCTTGTTATAGTTCATGCCGAAATCGGATCAATGGCCGCTGTTAATCAGGGCCGGGCCAAGGTGAAATTCGCTCGTGATGGAGTTTAGAAATGCTATACGGCTTACAACATAATAGCAACAGATACGACAACTATACAGCTAGATATGGTAGCAGATGAAACCAAAACACTCTTTTCAAGTTTCAACAACGGATTAGTTAGTAGATAAGAGAATTGCGATTTTAGTCCTCATTGTAGATATGTTCAAATACGAGTAAGTGATTAAACAGTGACTGAGCAATTATTTGAACAAGTAAATGTATCGTATTCTCGTGCCGGACTGTTGGTAATCTCATGTAAATATTATGTAGTCGCCAGTAAGCAAACACTGTAAGAATCTGTTTTCTTTACTAGTTTTTATGGTGTCATGTGGTCTTGTGTCAACTGTGTAGTAAAACATTTATTACATGTCCATTTACATGATGGTGCTAATTCTTCTTCCTTGAGTCTGGTAGTAAATAAAGTAGCGCTTCTTGTAGGGAGCAACTCCAGTATTGATTAACGGCCGTTCCCAATAACCTATCTATCTCAGGATTTGCTTACTAGAGATAGAATTTTTACATTATCCCCATACAAGTAACGTTAATGTCCTGTCTTTAGTAAGCAAATCCAGAGCTAGAATATAGAATTCCGCAATAAAGGAGCCGGCTATCTTGAAGAGTTTATCTTCAAGTAAAAGGCAATGCCAATCCGTCGCATTCATCAGAGTCCTTTAAAACTAACTCATCATCATTACGTCGAACAGAGTGAATATAACGTCTTATATAAAGGCTTCGTACAAAGAATTGTGTAAAACACTTACGAAATGAGCCAAAGATCGTATTCCAAAAAGCTAACTTGCTGTTATGTCATTAGTTGTCTTTAAATGTTACTGGTCGGTTACCGCTGATAAAGTTGATGGTATTCTCGCGAATCTTGTTCATTATCATTAAGTTCATGGCTAAATTATGGCCGTTTCAATTGAAAGGGCAGTAAAAAGCGTCTTTTCAACATATTTTTGAATTCTTAATAAATTCAACCGGGGTATTTTATTTATTCTCAACAAATAGCTGGGACTCGCCCTATAAAACCTTTTTGTAGACGCACGACCTGTTTATTTATTAATACTCGTGTACCTATCGCTTTGAGCTCCAAAAATATACTACTATGTATCTTGTCACTCGCGGGAATTCACTGCTTCTAGAAATTTCAAAGTTTTGGGAGGACGATCCTTTTCTCCTCTTTCATATTTGAATGATAAATGTTATTATAAAAACACTTCTCTCTGCAAACATTGCAAGAAAAATATTGACCTAATTTTAACGGGACGTATTACCTAATGAAGAAACCTGTTAATGATTCTCGAAGTGCCTATTAAATTAATTTGCGGACCTACTTTCTCGTTCGAATTAGATACACACGGCTTCTACGTGGGCTCTCACTAAAACTAAATTGCATTGTTCAGTATACTTGCACAATTAGGATTTGAATTTGTACTAGGTATTGAAAGATTCCTTTTACCTAATTCTTGTGTGGAAAATTCCATTTCTTGTATAAAAATAAAACAACGAAAAATTTAAACGATGATATAAAAAAAAAGTAAAATTGCTTGCAAGCGGATTGCTCTTTTAAAATACTAAGGAGAGAACTCAAAATTAAATATGATGACACAAGTTATCCACAGTCATTACATTAACTTAGGTTTATATACAAAAAGCCTACGGTTTTCTTGGAAGAAGATCTATATAGAACTAGCAGTATTCGCAACCATTAAAGTAATACTTAGAACAAAAGAAAAACTGTTTGTCGTTTTATTCTTTATTCAACGCCTGTCAGTTTTAAGTCATCACTTGAACGACTCTGCGTAATGCTATGCTTAAATGATCAGGCGCTACTACAAAGCAATCGAACGCTACTCGTCAGTTGGTGCATTGTTGAAGATTTTTACAGACGACAGCAGATCAACCTGCCCGAATCTGTCAAATTTTACCAATAGAACATTAACTTTCCACTGTTGTAATAAGGTTGAAAATCTATAGAAAAAAAATTGACAGAATGTGGTAACTTGATGTGCTATCGTCTGTACTGTTCCAGATACAACCCAATCAGGTTCAGCCCCCTCATCAAGATTCATAATGGGAGCATTGACGTCAATGAAATGTAATATTTATGATATGAAAACAGGACAAACGTGCGCCATCCACCGTTCCGCACAGTTAATATAGGTAATATGCAGAAAACATTTTCTGTTTGTCTATACATACTGAGTTTCCAAACCTTTACCTAAACCTAACCTATTTGAAAATATCCATCTCAGTTCAGGTATGGGAAGAAGTTCCCCGGGACACGGGTGAAACAGCTAGTAGTAAGTATATTTCAACCTGGATAATTTTCTAGAAATAGAAGTGAAGTTCCTGCTTTAATAGCAGACACGCCTATAAAAGGGTAATAAAAGTCAGTTAAGCCAGTTATAATGTGTAATTAGAGTTGTGTTAATGTATTCTACGGCACCAAACATAAGAGTGTTCATTTCGGGAAGGCTTCTTCCATTTACGAGGTTTCTTCTATGTGGGAATGTAATGTAATTGGGTAAAGTGAATGAAATTGCGTAAGATAACGTATAAATAAATGTGGGTTTGGTTCTAAAAAGTGTTGTTATAACGGTTAGCTTGGATACTTCAATGAAAATCTTAGTCTTTTTAACCGACTTCAACAAAAAGGAGGAGGTTCTCAATTCGGCCGGTATATTTTTTTTTTTTTTTTATGTATGTACACCGATTACTCCGAGGTTTCTGAACCGATTTACGTAATTCTTTTTTTGTTTGATAGGGAATAGCTTCGAATTGGTCCCATAAAAATTTTATCCAGGTGGGCCCGTTAGTTTTCATTTTAGGAGCATTTTTCTAAAAAAAATACGTGTAAATTTTACGTGGATGACTTCATAACAGGCCGGTGAGGCCTGTTATCAAGTCATCCACGTAAAATTTTACATAGGTACTGATAAAAACGCAAGACTAAACTAAAAAGTATAAAATAAAAATAACTACGTTAAAAAAAACCGACTTCAAAACTAAAAAGTAAAAAATAAAAAGTTTATTAAAATAATAGGTTTGATGTCGGTGCCAA
>NWSH02000537.1:2655659-2669182 GCA_002382865.2 Heliothis virescens
GGTACGGCCGTGCCGCTTTTTTCTGCTTGACTTGGTGGGGCCACTGCCGTGCCCCCTGATTATTCAGAAGCTGTTTACAAACCAATGTAAAATTTAAATTTATCTGTATGAGACAAACTTGAATTTGCCAAGCAATTTAATGTTTTTGTCTTTCAACACGTTTATCTTCGATTTTAACATAAAAACAACCACAATATTAATAAAATGGAGGATAATGATGATTACGTGGCGGTTAAAATTTTTGCCAGAGTGATTGGCAAAGGCAATGCTGAATCGAGCCAAATACAAATTAGATATTTTTGGTCTCCCAGAAATTAGGTCACATTCAGAACCATAACATCAAAATTTACTGTTTAGGTACCTACTTGTTATAATTTAAAATATATTTACAAGCGTAAAAAGTTCTCTGTTCCGATTAAAGTGGTGACGATCAACGATTGCATTGCAGATTGAATTATCCAAGTTGTTTACACAGATATTTGTGGAGGAATGCAGGCGCCACTTGTAGCCTAGTCTACAATAAATGATTAGTCACGCTTTTGTTTTAATTGCACTGAGGCGTATGTCCAGTTACGAACAAAAGCAATTATATATGTCATTGTAGAAACAAGAACGAGGAAAACTTCACGAGATGCATTATATTTTCATTGTTTTGTCTGTTGTTTGATCATTTAGCCACATATAATGGGTAGTTAGTCGTTTCGGACCACAAGCGGTTCGGACCGCGGGGCGAATCGCCTAAACAACATTTTTGAATTGGTAGTTTCGCACCGCGGTGCGAAACGCCGCAAGAGCTTTTTAGCATGGGTCGATTCGGACCACAGTATGAAATAATTCTCTTTTTAAAGAGTGATTTCAGACAGTGAAGATACGCAGTTTATATTTTTTTTATTTTCAGTACTGTATAATCAGGCACAAACTATCAACGTCTGTCTACCGTTTTCCAAATAAGTATGTACTTATGTTCGGGTTTCAGTCTATGTACTTTACGGTGATCTTCTGCCGCGTTGGTCTAGTTATCGCATAGCCGACTTCTGATTCGATTCTCGGGTCGGGCCGAAATCGCTTTGTGGGTTTTATAAACTTTCACAGATCAACCCAGAGTTGGAAGTTGGTGACTGATACATCCGTGCATCAGAGAGCACGGTAATGTTGGTCCTGCGCCTCACCTCTCTTCGGTTGTGTCGGATTTTCCGTCCTATCGGGCTATGAGAGTGAGGGAATAGGGAGTGCACCTGTATCTGCGCAAATGCTTGTGCACTACTTATAATATGTCCGGCGCAACTGTCTGATCTCCTTATAAATATGAGAACAGCCGCCGTAGCCGACAGTCGGCCTTGGACGCCATTATAGTGATAGAAAACAATTGTCTATAAAAAAATAATGGGTTTGATGAAAATATATTGAATTTCAAGAGTTTTATTAAGAAAAAAATATTCTGAGTAAAATTAACCATTATATTAAATTATACAATAACTAGCCGTTCTACGCGGTTTCGCTTGAATCCCGAGGGATGTACTACATATATCTTATGCTGTCCTAGTACTTGGTGAGCAGTTGAGTCGGGATATAGGAATACTTAATACTTATTAAATGTAAGTTATGCGGTTCATGGTACATTGTAAGTAGTTGCATCGACATTATTTACTTTTATTAAAATTACAGGTAACATCGCAATTTTGTTTTTATTTCATTCAAAAATTTTCGCATCTATCCTTAAGTTACATATTTTTATGTTTTTAAAGAAAATTAAAAGATTTCACATTCACAATAGATAAATAAGTCAGTCATCGACTCCTGCTGAAAATTTAGTCTTCTGTTCATTTATGCCACCCTGGTACCTACCTACTTTCAATTTAGCTAAAACATAAATTATTCGAAATGTATTTAGCTTTATCATTTTAGTCAGTTGGCAATATGTTTTTTCGTAATGTTCATAAGTGCCTATCTTCAATACACTTCTGCTCTCCTGGTAGATGAAAACGATTTTCGTATCGATTGTACGAATAAAAAATTGGAATTTGTAATATTTGAAATTAGCTTATCAAATGTTTTACCTCGTGGTCCGAATCGACACATGCCTAAGGATACATTGGGACATTCGCACCGCTTCAACAACTGCGGTGCGAATCGACCACTTCAAAATGCTATTTGGGAGATTCGCCCCGCGGTCCGAACGGCTTGTGGTGCGAATCGACCAACTACCCCATATAATACATGTGTTGGAATCTTTAAATTTAAATTGCATTGCAGTATTGTACTCTAATCAAAATTAAATAAGGTCGTGTATCAATTTTAAGTGTAGATACGTATCGTAGCGAAAACGACCGTAAAATTTTTATTCGCTGTTCCCACGACGAACGTTTGTATGCGCTCCCAATATTATCAATTGCGATCTATATGTATCAAGAACAGCATTTTGTAATCCTGTTATATAAGTAATGAATGCAATTTAACATATACAGCTGTGCGTAATGAAATTGTTGATAGCACCAACATAATTATGTCATCATCAACACACTACACTACACATATGTAATGGTTTAAACTAATACTTATCTTCTTCCAAGTGCGTATTTCTGAAATCGCTGCTTATCGAAACAATAGCCTTAGAATTTTAGGAACATCATATACCTAGTTCACAGCCTGGCGAATAGCAACCACAGCAATTTCCATACATAAATAAAAGGATAACTGCGCGCTCGCTCGAACCTTTTCCTTAATGCTCTGTTGGAGCACGTCGCACAGGAAAACTTCTCACATCTTTATCCGGCCTAGTTAAAGAGCAAGTAAAACTGGCACGTGCACGATATTTTTTAAAACAAAGATGCTTCAAGAAAGAAAGCAACTTTAATGGCCGGTGTGTTTTCAAGGACAAAAAATCTTATACTTTAAAATTCCGGGTACGAATTTGCAACAATGAAAACAACCCAGTATCCTATTTCCCAGTTCAGTAGGTTATACCAGGCACCCAAACTGTGCCAGTGACCCATCAAATTAGGTCATATTGCGACATGAAGTCTGGAACCCGGTGCAACAAAATGGTAAGTGATGACCTGGAAGCAGGACTCGTTCCAATTTACGCTTCTATTTATTGATCAACAGTAATGCCCTTGACTGCGAAGCCTTGAGGGAAAACTATGGATACCGTTATAATGTTTTATGTAATTATAGAAGGGTTACAAGTGGTACCAAGTGGTTCGTGTAATATTACACTCGGCGCTGGCCGGCCAGTTCCTTTTGCTTGAACTTGGCTTGAACTTGGCTTGACACGCTGCCGCATGTCTAGATATGAGCATTGCAAGATTAACAAATAAAATCTCCGTATATTTCTAGCGAACTGTCATAGAAGAATGATGAATTGTCGATTACATTTTTTTTTAAAACAGTTTGAGTTATAATTTCAACAGTTCAAGTTTTCAACCTGTAAACATTTTGTGCAACTCCGTTGGCTAATGTTTTCGACACTAAAGCAAGTCTGTTGCTGTAACATTTAAACTAGCTCTCAAGACAAATAAGGCACTTTTTTATGTTTCTTTTTTTCTTTTCATAGAAGTATTATTTAATTTTTACGAAAGAATTGCATTTTGAAAGTTACGGGATTGCTGAAATTTTCGATCGATTTTATATTCACACGAAGGAATGACACCCTCTTATTATTTAATACCTCTAAACTGCGGTCTTCCTTACCTATATTTATTTTAGTTTACATTATACTTACTACATAATACCTTCCGCAGGAAAATTCAAAAATAATTCTGTCATTAATTAATTACAAACAAGATTTTAATTGAAGGGAATGTTTACCGCGTGAGCCGAAGATAATGATTACAAGTAAACGACTTCATTTATAATTAATTAATTTTAATATTCCACTGAATTCCACAACGAAATCTCATTTCAGCACGAATTAATAAAATTAATCCAATATAACTGTCTATTGACGTAAGAAGGTAGAATAAACAAGCGTAATTAGGTTCAGACAGGGATCACGATCAAGATAAACAAACTATGAACGTGGCTAGGGATTGCAATCCGGTATCATTTTCAATCCGGCCGGATCCGGCCGGATTGGCGTGAATCCGACCGGATCCGGCCGGATCCGGCCGGATTAGCACATATGCTGAAGGGTATATGTATTTGGCCCTCACTTTCGGCATGACGGGTCTTCACCGGGCACGGTTGCTTCGGGAGGTACATGCCTGTCCCCGTGGCGGCAATTGTGGGCGGCAAACTCTCGCGCCCATCCGTGGTTCAAGCCATGGTGAGGGGCGAGAGGAAATGGGATGCCGTCACCTCCTTCTGCGGAGCAGTTATGCTAGAGAAGCAAGCGGCGGAGCGACTGCGAATTCGCACCGCCCATCCCAGCCGCCGCGGTGGATTTGGTGGACAACACGACCGCCGGGTGTCGAGAGACGCTCCCGCGCAGCGTAGGCGTGGGTCTGTGGGCGGTGAGTTTTCTGGTGGCTCATCGTCCTTCCGTCTCCTAGAAGACGACACTCCTGTGTCGGCAGCGCGCGTTGATCCACGCGCTCCTCAAATAAATAGGTCAACAAACCCCAGCGGGGCCCACTAGGGCCAGAGCCTGACGGGGCTGCGGGATTTCAAAATCGGGATTGTTCGAAAGAGTTACCGCTGCTTTGGCACACAAAGGGCTCCAGAAGGAACACGGTGGGTTTTAGTCAAAGTTTGACTGTTTCCATATTCGTCATGTCAGGATCTGATGATGGACACCCTGAGAAATCGAGGGCAACTCATGAAAATTGCAGGCAAGCATCGAGTGAAAACTTGATATTGAGTTGATTATGGCTTAATTATTGCTTACGACTGCCACAGTGGGTATTAAAATATTATAGTTTTAGACCCAAAAACTGAAAAGAATAAAATAAAAATCTCTACAAAAAAAAAATAACCATCTTCACAAAACACTGAAAGGAACCAAATAAAACTTTTAACATGGATCTAGAAGTCTGTGGCAAAATAAACACAGTCAACAGACCGGCAGACACCTACTTCTAGAGCCATGTGAAAAGTGTTATTTTGTCCCTTTTTCTCCCTCTATTCCTTAGGAAGTCTTTAATTTTTAAATATTTCCTCATATGTAATCTGTTTCCTTTTACTTTTGACTCTCCGATAACCTTCTTTTTCTTGAGGATTTGACTTACTAGTACCTCTTTCAATGTATTTTTCGCGATTTAGAGTTTTACCGGATCCGGCACCGGATCCGGTGCGTTAGTGCCGGATCCGGTAGGTCTAGAAACACACCGGATCCGCCGGATTACCGGATCCGCCGGACCGGATTGCAATCCCTAAACGTGGCTAAACCCATAAATCTAATCTAGACATATTACATTGAGAGTCGAATTTCAAAGTCTAACGTGTGCTTTTGGACCTTTGACAGAATATCTTTGATGTCGAAATCGTTTTAATTATGTGTCCCATTATTATTCGATATAATTGCATGGGAGGAGCTAAGGAACTGTCACGTTTAACTAAGCAAGTTCTTTAATCGCGGATCAAAGACCGTAGCTAAAGCGTTGATTACCAAAAAAGGTGCATCAAAAATGTCCGAAGTTTACTGCCTGAGGAAAGTCCGTCTATAACGTTAGACAGTCGTGACCAATTCTGTTAAATCACGATTTCGCGAGGCCGAGTGTTGCCCGCGGCTATTAACCAACACTATAGCACGTGCATCACTCACGTGTTTCAGAATATTTTCAACGAAGCCCACAAGATGCGATGATTGTAACCAATTACTGTTCCAACAAATTCTACACATGTGATTTCAATATCGTAGTAAACATCCTAGTTAACGATGTTTTGGGGTCGTAAGTAGTTTGAACTGTTTATTTATTGGCAAGTTCAGACGAAGATCCATATTGCATTTTGACTATGACCCATTAATAAGATAGATTTGGCATTCCGTTATCTCATGCACGAAAAAGTGTTGAGTAAAATTTAATAGAGTTAAGCATCAAGCTGCCATTTAAACAGTCTCAAAGTTACCCAGGCGAAGATACAGCTGGCAAGCGATGGCGCGTGTAATAAGATACTTTTTGTAAAAGGACAGTGACCGAGACGACCGGAATGACACAACGAAATAGAGCAATTGGCCACTTGTAATGAGTATCAAGAATAATATAACATGTTTCATAAATAAGCTTCAAAAGGTTTCCCAAGTAATTTAAGTGTCTAACATTAAATGTTAGAAAAGTATTTTGCTTTTCTACAATCCAAAAACAAATTAATGTTCAAACTGGATTTATTAACATGTGCATGACCTAAGAGGTTACTGGTTAGGCAATAAGTAAATAAGGTGTATTTATTTTCAGTTGAATTTGTAAGACTAAACGGGGCCAGAGCGGGCAAGACCTAATACATTACACAAGCTACGCAATAGGCACACGGTAATAGGAAACACTTTTTTTATCCAAACAAACAATGCTGCGTAGTTTGTTTTGAAACAACAAAGTAGATTACAGTTTAGATTTTTTATTGCCTGCATATTATTTTAATTAATGTGTTAAGGTTCCTACTCCCGTTGAAGGATGGCTTATGTTTTGTGTCCCCAAAATAAGAGATAATCAGAATAAATTCCTCAATACATAGTGGGTTAATATTGCTACTTTCACAGTACCTAGTAATAAATATTGTGCTCTCGTGCCCACGCCCGATTCAAACCGCTTTCTAGGCGCCACAAGCATGCGGAGTATTAATAATGTTTCTACAGTATTGACCTAGCAACAGTAGCAACCGAAGCCTCATTTGTAATTTGACGGATGAGAAATATTACCAAACAGGCCAAGATAATCTGGATATTCCTACTGGGTTGAGAATGACGTCAAAACAATTCAGAAAACACGCCCTCGTTGCAAATTGAGCAATTACCATTCGGTCCTCGGTGAATGACTAAATAAATGGGCTGGCAACAGTTCATGAGATTTTCATGAAAAAGGCCACGATAAATTACAATTAAGTTCATGTAATGAAAGTAAATACTACCTTATCAATGAAGACATGATGTTTTGTTGTTACTTTTTTCTCTCCTGAAAGAGCTCCTGATGTTCCCCAATCCTTGTCCAGAAATAAATCAAACCACTGTTGTTAATACGTTAAACTAAGCTACTGCTCTGCACATTAAATATAAAAATCCCCTATAAATCAAAAAAAGAGTACTAATTAGAGGGGCACGTGCAACCCGGATAATGCCGGCTGATGGTCACCGCGACCCCCGAAGTCGGTAAGTTCACAGAACGTGTTTTCACCATACCTGGTTTGCGGAAGATCGTTAACGTACGTCCTTACCATTGTGATTCATAATTAACATTAATCCGCACAGGCTTTTGTTGAGGATCGGTTCATTATTTCACAAAAAGAAATTTCTTTTTTAGAGGGAGATTAAAATGAAAAATATATTCATTGTTTCACTAATTTCTCGGTGCTTAAAGGATTCCAAAGAAGGATATATAAATTCCATGTATTACAGAACAAACCTCATTAACAAAGAGATTTTAAGTTCCATCTAAGCACATTTATGGTACTGATAGGTTTTAGATGTGAGTCATAAATCGGTCGATTTAATTCAAGGATAAGCCAAAATGTTAATGTGTTAAATTACATAATAGTCAGCCAGTTGAATATTAATAAATTATCTTTTATGAAGGATGTATCGTTCATTAGATGGACGCATTAGACGAAAAATGTTATGTAGTAGGTTTCTCGGAAAAGAAAACATCCACGTTTTCCTTTTTATTTATTATTTTACTTCGCTGATTGTACAATCGTAATGCGTCCGTTAATTTAAACCCTTTCTTTTATCAGATTTATCAATTAATTGATTTTTGGAAACTTCACAAAAGTATTGACGCTTTTTCAGTGCTAACAATGTACTAGGAAGTGAGCTAATAAATTATATTGGCAGATACAATATTTTTTATGACAACTGGTTATATTGACGACGTCAACAAAGAACCAGAAAAAACATTGTCAAGTATATTCTACACCTAATGCATAGATCTGATATTTATCTATGCGTGATAGCAAACAAGTTAATCTGATTTATAGTTTACCAATAAATAATGCCAACTTTAATTACTTTGAAACCACTTCAGGTCTAAACCAGGAATTTAGAATAAGTATTTTGGAACCTGCTTTTAATGGCAATTGTTGACTAGATAAAATAGTGCCGCAAAAAAATTGTCGACAAAAAACATTTTTAAAGTACAATTGAATTTGTTTTGACTCCATTAGTATCTGCATTTAAGTTTAGTAAAAATAATAGATTTTTAATCGTCAAAAGATTGTCAAAAGTTTCCAGTAAATCAGAGAAACTTTAGAATCTTCCAGTGTTTTAAAAACAGTGGAAAATCCTGATGCTATTGTGTGGAGTTAGACCAAACAATAACGCTTAATCTTCATACACCGACTAGTTACTCTGAAGTCTGTGTTCCAAAACAAATGTGACGATATCCGGTGCATATAAAGCGGTTCATTTCCATTACGCTCCTATCTTCTGAATATACGCACAAACAAGCCAGTATAACAACCTGATATTTATTTTATCATTTTTCCTTAATCGAGACGTCAACATCTGGGGGTGTGTTTATAATCTATAGTTTTCCTCATTTCTATTTGAAATTGCCTAGCCATTGATCTCGTTATGCGTATCAATGAGAGTCAGGGTGTGATTTCCATGTTTGGTTGTTCTATTCTATCTATCTACAATAATAGTTCGACCCTTCAGTTGCAAACTTAACGTTACATTCCATTTGAGAAAATACCAGATCGACCAGGACATTTTAAGCCCAACGACAATAACAATGGCCGATAGATTTAACCCATCGATTGAAAGGTTAATCGTTCAGAAGATTAGAGCTTTATTGATTTCAATTTCGCAGTTTAGTAGAACAAGGCCGACGGAACACGCTCAAACATAACACTTGACATCAAACTAAATGAACTTCACGTGAAGATTCGTGTGAAGAAGGTCAAGATATGCTAAAACTGACCAGAAAACTTAAACGAACGGATTCTTTAGAACGAATGAAATCATTATATGATTATAATGTTAAATAATTACGTAACGATTGTATTTTGAAATTCAAATCATTGTTCGCCTCTATTGATAAGATTATTTCGCTGAACTGTGTTAAGAATTTTTAATTAACGCGCTTCTAACTCTTCTAAGCCTTTGATAAATGCTTAGTAGCCAAAATTTGCTGATTTCAAAGTTCAAGGGTGTTTAAATTATTAAATTAAGCAACACAATAAAAAATATGATTGTTTGCAATTTTGTGTAATGTATGAACATTATCTGTATCTAAACAGTATTATAAACAAAATAGAATAAGATCTCTCTGGCATACAAACATAAGTAACTTGCCCAGTTATTTTTTAGTATGTCATAGGGGTCATAGGTTATCGCCCACTGATTTCTCTTTTTTATTTACGAATGAACTTTTTTGCCTGTAATGTATTGTTAATAATTTATTATACTTAGTAAAGAAATTAGATAGGTACCGAAGATTTTCTTATTTTCAGTGTTTCCGAGCGACATTATACTAGGTTCTATTAAATAGCCAGCTCGCCCACCTAATCATATCGTACTAGACCACTTTCACCATTCGAGAACTACGGAAGCGATGGAGCCGCGTCAAATCGATTCATTCTGTATTCGTTCAAGTTTCATTTCACGTCTCGATGGTTTCGTTAAAACGTAAGTCATTTTACCGATAAACCTTTCAATAAAACCGTTAGCCCGATACTAAGTGTTGGATCGAAGAACTAACTTTTTGTGGATGTTTTATGAAAAAGTCTTCGTTGAAACTTTTCGTCGAACCGGAGATCGCATTTGGTGGACAGCGGGGCATTATGGGGTATTATACGGTACAATAAATCTTGTTACAAAAGATAAAAAAAGAAACATTTATCCCTACTTATTAATATTATAAATGCGAAAGTAACTCTGTCTGTCTGTCTGTCTGTCTGTTACGCTTTCACGCCTAAACCAGTGAGCCGATTTTGATGAAATTTGGTACAGAGATAGAATACACCCTGAGGAACAACATAGGCTACTTTTTATCCGGGTACGGGAAGTTGTTCCCTCGGGAAGTAATATTTTTAATACGCACAGAGACAGTTCGGTACATATTTTATATCGATGACGATACAATGATACAATGTCCGGACTCACTCGAAATGCGGGACGTGTGGATGGTGGGGCGCGTGGTAATCGGTGCGCGGGGCGCAGAATGTTGGTATATTTATATGTTTGTTTGTCTGTTTGCACACGCTAATCTCAGGANATACTTAAAAATTAATGACTTCGTAAGAAATAGAGTGAGAAAAAGGGACAAAATAACACTTTTCACATGGCTCTAGAAGTAGGTGTCTGCATGTCAGTTGATTGTGTTTATTTTGCCACCGACTTCTAGAGTCATGCTAAAAGTTTTATTTGGTTCCTTTCAGTGTTTTGTGAAGTTGGTTATTTTTTTTTTGTAAACAGATTTTAATTTTATGCTTTTCAGTTTTTGGGTCTAAAACTATTATACAGGGTGGACCAAAATTCCGTTTAAATTTGAAACGATGATTTAGAAGAAACTAAGTTAGTAAGATGAAATATGTTTATTAATTAAAAAAATACACAAATGGGGATTTCATTTTTTAAAAATCACATCGTCCATATGTGATCCTTCACTATTTTGACACTGCTGCAATCTGGAGCGAAAATTTTCAATGACGGCCTCACAAGTGTTTCGTGAAATGTTTCTCATTTCCATTCGAATATTGTCTTTTAATTCATCAAGAGACTCCGGATTACTGTTAAAAACTTTACTTTTAAGGTATCCCCATAGAAAGAAATCCATTGGGGATAGGTCCGGGCTACGAGGCGGCCAGTTAATGTCACCTCTTTTAGAGATCACCTTTTGTCCAAAAATTTCACGAACAGCGCTTAATGATTCATTACAAGTGTGACATGTGGCCCCGTCTTGCTGAAACCACGTTCTCTGATTAAAACCATCGAATTCTTGTAGCGCTGGCGTAAAAAAGTTCCGTAGCATGGCAGTATACCGTTCTGTATTCACCGTAACAGCATTTCCGCGGTGGTCTTCAAAGAAGTATGGACCAATAATGCCTCTTGCTGACAAAGCTGCCCATACTGTAACTTTGGGTGAATGCAGGGGTTTTTGATGCTTCAATTTAGGATTAGTGTCACTCCAGTACCTGCAATTTTGTCGGTTTACATACCCATTTAAGTGGAAGTGTGCCTCATCTGAGAAAAAAATATTGGTAAAGCTGGTGAACCTCTCTAACATTTCGTTAGCAAATTGGAGCCTGTTAGCTTTATCTTGGGGCTTTAATTCCTGTACCATTTGGATTTTGTACGGATGTAAATGCAAATCATTGTGTAGAATACGCATTAAAGTTGTTCTGGGCACACCTAAGGCATGAGACCGCTTTCGAGTAGAGAGTCCAGGATTTTCACTAACAGATGTTCTTACACGCTCCACGTTTTCGGGGTCTCTTGATGTTCTAGGTCGGCCGGATCGTGGTTGATTTATTGTGGAACCTGTCTCCTCGAACTTTTGTACCCATTTCCTAATCAACTGAACTGACGGAGCTTCATTTTTACGCCGAATGTTATAATGAGCGCAAAATTTTCGTTGCGCTAGCGTGAGAGAATCGCTGTTGCGGTAGTACTCGCGCACACAGAACGCACGTTGCTTGTCGCTGAATGACGCCAGGATACTGAATTCCCATAGGCCGCTCTAGTGCTACGTACCCCTCCCGCCCCACCCCGTTGCCGCTGCTTGTTGCAGCTATCGTTTCAAATTTAAACGGAATTTTGGTCCACCCTGTATTTTAATACCCACTGTGGCAGTGGGTGGGGCAACTCAATATCAAGTATTCAGTCGATGCTTGCCTGCAATGTTCATAAGTTGCCCTAGATTTCTCAGGGTGTCCATCATCAGATCCTGACCTGACGAATATAAGACCGGTCACACTGACTAAAACCCACCGTGTCCCTTCTTGTGCGCCAAAGCAGCGGTAACTCTTTCGAACAATCCCGCAGCCCCGGCAGGCTCAGGCCCTAATGGTTTTGTTGACCTATTTGAGGAACGCGTGGAACAACGCAAGCCGCCGACACGGGTGTGTCTCCTCAGTATCGTCTCCTAAGAGACGGAAGAACGATGTGCCACCAGAAAACTCACCGCGCACAGACCCACGCCTACGGTGCCCGGGAGCGTCTCTCGACACCCGGCGACCGTGTTTACCACCAAGTCCACAGCGGCGGCTGGGATGAGCGGCGCGAATACACAGTCACTCCGCCGCTTGCTTCTCTAGCATAACTGCTCCGCAGAAGGAGGTGACGGCATCCCATTCCCTCTCGCCCCTCACCATGGCTTGAACCACGGCTGGGCGCGAGAGTTTTCCGCCGCCAATTGCCGCCACGGGGACAGGCAGGTACCTCCCGAAGCAACCATGCCCGGTGTGGACCCGTCATGCCGAAATTGAGGGCCAAATACATACACCCTTCAGCATATTTGCTAATCCGGCCGGATCCGACCGGATCCGGCCGGATTCACGCCAATCCGGCCGGATCCGGCCGGATTGAAAATGGTACCGGATTGCAATCCCTAATTATAACCAACCTAATCAAGAATTTGTATCAAAATTGTATACCTTATTTGATATTTACAGAATATATGACAGGAACATATTGTCTTGTTTAATTTAATTAATTCCAAGGTTTTGAGGCCTTGGTGGCGCCCATAGAATATCAGAAAACAACATAACCTCTCAACCTGTAGCGAGTGTAACCTCCACCAGGTTAAAGAACCCACCGCTCTTGGCACCACCCCAACCGAACTAGCCGATGCAGACTGAGGTTTGGAGAAAAATTCTCAAGCCCCGATAGTCTGCAGCATAAATTTGGCGATTTCAACGTGTGGCACGGTGACACTTTTTGTCATTTGGTTTCTCGTATAGAGGTTAGTGTTTGTTTTTGTTTTGTTTTTTTTCTCTTTTGGTCAAAATGTCAGAACTCAAGATGAACTTTTATCACTTACTCAGTGATGACCTGAAGTATGAGCTTTTGATTAGGGGAAATAAACAATTAAGAAAGGTCGATGAGATGAGAGCAAAGCTTGTCTCATTAACAAGAAGTTCTCGTTTAGCAGTGACAATTGATCCTGCTGAATTTGATTTAGAAGCAGAGCTGAAAGCCTGCGATGATAAGTTATTAGTTTTAACTCAGTTGATTTCTTCGGAGTCACTGACCCCTTCTCATAAATTAAGAATTATCTCCAGACTGATTCACGTTCAATGTAGGTTGTCACGTCTGTCGTCTTATGAAGAAGAAACTTCCAATAGGATTGCTCAAGAAAGAATATGAGAATGCTTTTCACTTATTGAATGTCAATATTCCAGGCAAGACCGGGATCTGTTTCATGGAGGATACATGAAGGGTCCACTGCAATAACGATGAATGTCCAAAAATATTTAAATCTTAACGAGAAATG
>NWSH02000537.1:2669282-2693728 GCA_002382865.2 Heliothis virescens
TTTGATGACCCGTTATCGCTGGCATAAGCGACATGTTCCGCGTACGAAGTCGCGGGCAGAAGCCAGTTAAATAATAAAAAAAATAAGTCAGAAAAATACTCTACGTATTTACTGACACAGATTCTGCAAATTTTATCACGGTTGGAGCTATATCAAGCATTCGATTGCAAATAGCGTCCTACTTGCAGTTTAGGCTTCTGAACGGCAAAGAATCGTGACGTGCCCCCATGCTTGCCATAAAACTAAACGACCGGCTCTCGAGCATTGTCAGATCAAAGCAATTTATCTCATGCACCAGAACGAATCAGACTGAAGTTTCTCAATAACAAGTACCAGTGCGCTCTCAAACAACCACTAATAACAGTCTTCATTGAGTTTAACTGGATTGGTTATAAAGTTAATAAGGCGTACTAATTAAACTCTACATCAATAATATAAAGTTAGTAGTAGTAGGTACGTTATAAAAGATTTATAAAATAGAAGTATAACTTGTTTATGCAAATTAGAACTGCGATCGAATAATTTTCGTATCAAAAATAAACAATTTGATGACGCAGGAGAAACAATTGATTAAAATTATAAAAACAAACGCTAGTGTGTCTAATTATGACTAACAATGGGAAAAATAAAGGTTGTAGAAACTAATAAATTAGTTAATATAACTAGTAACTCAAATCATCAATGACTATATTTAATATAATACTATGGAAATTGCAAATGATAGAATTTTCATAGAGTTGATTAACAAGAGAACAACGGCCAAGAAATCGGATCCGTACCATAGGCACAGACAGTAACTCCATATATTAGACCGCATGAGCATTAATCAAGGTTGTCAAGGTCCAATCGATAAATAAACTCTTCCGTGATGATGCCTCTCCGTCTCTCTCACGCTTTACCCTTTAACACATGCGCGAGTGAAAGAAAAATACGGTGTGAGAACTTTAGAAAACTAGATATTATTAGTACTCCTTTAAAGGAAAATGTAATTACATCGCCTACCATTTATGTCAGTGAGTTATTGTGTTTGTAACGCGCGGCATTCGACTAGGAAACGAGTTTGCACGTCAAAAGGTTTGTTGTGACTAGTGAGGCAACAGTTTCACTTGCGACTATTTTGACTTTACTTTTGAAATCAGTAGTCTTAAGAGCAATTAAGATCCTTGAGATTGTGAAAGGAAAATTCTTATTTGTATTTTCCTCTCATAATGATGCAAATGCAATTCAAATTAAAACAACTGGAGAGACTGCAAACGTCACGCTCGCTTGTGTTACGTTATGTGTAACTCAATCCCCGAGCTCTGTAGGCCATCGATTTAATACATCTCAGTTAAGGATTTACAAAGAAGGTTACCGAACAATATCGTTCGGTGCTGTCTGTCCATATCGTCATGAGTTGTGTCTCCCATTTCGGTCATGGCACGCGCTCGCAGGTGCTTCCGCGGCCCACACATAGCTCGCTGACCTCCGTGACCGAGCCGGTTATTTCCCACTGTGCGTTGCACTATGCTCCTCACATTTATTGGCCGTATACGCTTTTTGTTTGGCTTCATCTTAGAATGGAAATAGAACCTCTACCAACATGGTGGCGATTTGTATTTACAGTTATTTGATTTAAAACAGCTTCCAAGATGCAACTGAGCTAATTAAAAAGCTGTTTTTTTAATGCATATGTCAAACAAGTATAAATTATACGGTACATAGGTGATGGATTAACAACCCGTATTTACCTAACTCGCATACTAGTCGGTGTAAGTACAACGCAAGTACGAGCATTGACCCATTGTTACATACACTGCTATTATGTATATCCGTTTCTAACTCAATTATGTGGTAAACATGCTTTTATCGTGTCCTAAATTTCTGACAAAATATTATGACAGGAATATTCAAATTGATGTTTTGGTTAATTATAATTTATCAAATACTTACTCAAAACATACCAAATTAAGTACGATAGAACAGTATTTTGAAAACAGTCTAGACATAATATTCAGATTAGTTCATATTTATAACCTACATCAAAACATCTTATAGACCAGAGTCCAAAATTAAACTACTATACCTGACGATAATTAAGCGTACACAGATGATCTCAACTTACCTGCAACAAAAGGAATACACAAATTAAACTTCATCTCAAAAACAAGAAAACACGTTTGAAAATATTTTTGTTATGTCTCTTATAAATATAACATCCAAACAAACACAAGAGCTTTAATTATTTTCAATTAGTATTGGTTATGAAATTTGATTTCACATTTTTAAATACTGAAATTATTACCAAGAGCATTTTTCGCGTCAGTACCAGATGCTTGCAACAACACTACTTTCAACTACGAGAAATTAAATACACGCAATGCATTTATTAACACAATATTTAAATGCGTTATTAGCCCGCGTCAATACATTATTATAATTTCTAGAACCCATTTATTTGAATAAATATACTCACATCTAAAAACAATGAGGGGATCCATTCTACTTAATTACTTCATATGCTAGGACATACATGAAGCACAATGACATAGTGTCATTGGCACTTGGAGTGATATAAAAACATTGCGTTCTAGATGTATAACAATTATATGTGAAAAAATGTATTTCTGTGTGTCGTAGTAGATACGATTATATCTAGACTGGTTTCAATCAACAGCACAGCTTATCCGATGAAGCAGTCATCCAATGCCACGGAGACGCAAATCTTATTAATCGTCCACCAAATAACCAAAATTTCAAGGTCAACAGAGGAGTTCTATTGACCAGGTGACACTCAGAAGATACAAACGTAAGTACATACAAAAAAAACTTACAAATGTTAAAGTCCAGTTTGTCTCTAAATGATATTGGCACGAAAAAATCCTCTGATATTGAGAAACCGGTCTAAGCATCCTGTTCTTGTGTTGCTAAACGCTTAAAACAACGTAATTAATAAATGGAAGCAATAACTTCTAATAATTCTATAGCAACCTGGCGTACGGATAATCTCGAGCGAAGGTAATCCAATTCAGTAACTTTCGCTCAATTTCAGACGAAGGTCGACCTTTCTACCGACTTTATTCATGAAATTCGTGGTAAATGTATATTTGAATTAGAGTTAGAGGTCGCGAGAGACGAGACGAGGTACAGTTTTAGATGAGTATTCTTTGAACTTGTTGGCGTATGATATCTGAGGTACAAATATTAAATTTTGGCTAATATTCCAAAGGTGTAACAGTTATAAAATGTTTTTCTGTCTTTGGAGCAATGTACTTAATGCATTTTAGGTCAAAAGCTAACGGTTTGACTCATGGCTCTGAGTACATCATAATGTGCCTCTTGGCCCATTTTCAGCAGTGCACATTACGGTCTGGTGGTGATGAATAGTGCCTCCGTTTTAACACAAAGCACTCATCACTCAGGGTTTTACTTCCCCGATGTGAACAATGGTGAACATTATAGACAAGATTTTTTTGTTGCCGTTCTTCCTAGTTTATAAATTTATATTCTTAGTACTCGATCTCATAAACTTTATGGTTTCACTCTAACAAGGTCAGGTAAACATTACAAAAATATGTTTCATGTTTATTTCAGCAACACGGCAAAAAAATATGTCTGCTGGAATTTACCCGAAGTTCTTTTTGAAAAAATGCTCACGTTGCGGACACGTCGTCACGCGATGTTCCATGTGCCAGGGTACATAGATGCTTACACATTTTATGTCGATCGATCCAAGTCCTTGGCATTGAAAACACGTTTGACCTTATTCATTGTCTCGGAGACTCCCAAGTTAATTCGAGTAAGAATTGCGTGAATTTGTGAGATACATATGACATTACCTTTATATTCTATACTTTAACTCTTATATTGCGGTACATTCGTTTGTTGTAGCCTATAACAATTAGATTACTCAACAATTCCATGAGTAAATTGATAAGAGGCATTGAAATCCAATAAAGGTTAAATGCTTAAGATGGTTGATTTAAGAACATTATTACCATTATCATTTTCTAATATAGATTTTTTGTAGGCACATTACAAAGGCAAAACGGAGGGACACGCACTCAATGGAGCAAGTAGCATTTAAAGGTCGAAAATGTAATTACATTACCATAAAATACTCCATCGAGCCATAACATGCTCTTGGTGAATGCCGTAAGGGTTATATTCGAATAAAGATAATTTAAAAGATGGCATTTAAGACCTTAATTATGGTCTATCAGAATCCTGTATCTTCAAGCAAATATTCACCTCTGTGTCCTTTATTCCCAAGAGTAATCAAGCGTGAATAAGAACAATGATATCTAGGAAAGTATCATTAGTAATGGAGACCAAAAGTAAAGAAAAAACTTAACAAAAAGCTACGAGTAAATTTTCCCATTTCACGTGCATCTATAATCATATCATGCACTAAAGATAGATACTCTCTTACGGCCGTTCCCAAATAACCTATCTATCTCTGGTAAGCAAATCCAGAGATAGACAAAATATTGAATTCCGCAGTTAGAAATTCATATTGACGTGGTCATACTTATCGCGAAAAAAGGTTAATATTGGCTAACCAGAGGGTTATCAGTAATTAACTGTCTTATCAATGTATGCATTCAAGCGATAAAGCCAATGGAAAGTTGTACGAATCATTGATGACAATGTGTTGATTAAAGTCAGTTTGCAATTTATATTTATTAACCTTTGCAAACGGATGTTCATAAAAGAAACATGCTTTCTGCGTCGTCGATTTTAGTTTTATTCGAATAAAAAAAAACGTATTATAAGAACAAGTATCCAACTTGGTAGTGGCACGATGATTCATTCACAACCTAAATTACTGTTCCGAAGAATTTGACGTAAACAAAACTTCGCAAAGTAATTATGAATTGCAAAGTAATGTAACAAAAAATGACAAAAAAATACATGATTGCAGAAGACTTAACTATGTTCAGTCGTCATGAGAATTATATAACAATTTTTAATACTGTTACAAAATTCAACATTGCTTATAGTGACACGGTTAGCGTAATAAGTAATAAGACGAAATCGATCAAGCTATGCCGTCTAAACATCAAACAAATCTTGGGTTTTTATCTGTACCGATAGCATACATTTATCACTATAATAAAATCTAGTAAACAATCTAATCTTTTCTTCAGCTAACTGTGCCGAAAATGCGACCTTCCAAAACAATATATCGGAAATGTTATATACATACATCCACATGATGCTAAACTGCATTAGCATGATATTACTGAAATCCTGTTCAAGCAAACAGAAACTATTAATTATTCTACATTGAAACCGGCAACAAATCATTAACGTTGCCTTAAACGATCCCAATATTTAAAGTTTGTAAACAGGAAAACACTTAGTTAATTTCATAGGCGAATTGGCTATGCTTATAAATATATACCAACACCGCAAAAAAAAGAACTAGAAATTATTATGCTTCTACCAGTGGTTTAGCCCGTGTTCTAAGGGAACTACTTCCAGCACTCGGATACAAAGTAGCCTATATGATATTCTGATGTATAATATAGATTCCATATAGTAAGTAAATAAATATAGTAAGTATAGTAACAATACTGCCGATGATCATACAACTGCCTACATCTTGGAGACACAACTGAACTCCATAGACGTGCCTCCATAGACATAAGATTTTTAGAAGCAGACTTATGCAAAAGAAAGGACCATAAACAAAGGGAAGGAAGAGCGCCTAATCAAGAACAAAATAATACGACATTACCAAAAAAGTATAATTCGCTAAGACTTTTCTACACATGTCAAATGTGGAAAATCTTGGAAGAAAATGTTATTAATTCATCAATTAACTGGCAACAAAATAGGTCTGCAGTCTGATGTCGTTACGAGATAGTGATGGCAATTCTATCAAAATTATCATTTAATAGATAAGAGCACCCACGTAATTGTTTTGCAGATTTTCATAATATTTCAGGTCAGTAAGATAGACGGTTGGACCCGTTATCTCACTAACCTAATCTTGCTGACTAATATTTTTTACAGAAGTGAGATATGCATTAGTCTATCTTTCTAGTTTATCGATTTGAAGTCAATAAAACAAACAATACTTTTCGAAAAAACTTGCCATATCTACTTGGACTATCATTAGACATACGGAAATAGAAGTCCTTAACCTAATTTGTTCGCGTTATTTCTATAAACCAGGCAAAATGAGTGCTGTATGCTTATCTTTCATGTTATGATTTATCGCTCGCTGCTGAACTAGGCAAGCACTTGAGAGCACGTGTTAGCAGTTAGAACGTGCTGAATATAATCCCACAATGCATAGAGGTATGTTTGCAAAGTTTATAAGCTCTTTGACCCTCCCTGCCCTATTTTGCAGCCACCTGAGCAGGCAAGCATATTGTTCCGTATTTGCCTATCACGTCCACCCTCAAAAAAGGTCTAGAAATTTAAACCAGCATTACGTGTTAGTAGAATTTGCACTACTTAGCTACCTACTTACACAATATGGGTACTTAGTGTTGATTTAAATAAATTAATCGTCACTTACATCCGTATGTGTCAATGGTTGAATTGTTTTGTTTTTATTACAGAACAGTTAGCGAGTCGCATTATACTTGACAGGTAAATAAATAAAACAATGCGTAGATAGTTTTATTTTGGTCCTAAAGGGAAGAACAAAGGGCTGTTGAATATTCTGTCCTCAAAATTGAAACAAATCACGCCCATATTCAGGACTGATATTACAAAGCAAACTTATTAATCAATCTCATTTTCAGTTATCTATCAGTTCAGTTCAAGACCTCTGACATCGTCGACATCGTGACAATGTTATCTCACACACAAACATTATTTTCGCTGGCTCATTCCGTGAGCACCAGAAGTGAGCCAATAGTCCACAATAGACCGTAATCTTTACTAGAGTCATTTATATTTTCGTAATGTCTAAACATTAGTTACCTAACACTAATTGCAATGAATACCCAAATGGCATCAGCAACGGTCGGGGGAATTACTAATTTGTTTTGCCATTTCAGTTGAGACGAAGATTTATGCAGACGAGAATACAAATCGATTTATTTTCTCCGGCAATTTAAATTACTAAGCTTCAGGATTATACAAAGTATTTCCATGGCTTTAGGACGAAACACATGAATGAGTGTTTTCTTCATAAAAGTTGGCAACTGTAATAAATTACAAACTACAATTTCTAAGAATACGAATGCCAAACACAAATGATAAACAAAACAAGATATAAATCATTGGAAGAATTTACGACAAATTCTTACTCGTGTTTATTATAATGTCAGTAAGAACTTAATAATTATAAACAGCCCCAAGTTAAATTGCAACATGAAGCTGTAATACCGCTCAACACAGAATAAAACTAACGGTATGGTGTTGTAAGGGGTACTTAGTCGTTTCGGACCACAAGCGGTTCGGACCGCGGGGCGAATCGCCTAAACAACATTTTGAATTGGTAGTTTCGCACCGCGGTGTGAAACGCCTAAAGAGCTTTTTAGCATGTGTCGATTCGGACCACAGCATGAAATAATTCTCTTTTTGAAAAAGTGATTTCAGACAGAGAAGATACGCAGTTTATAATTTTCTATTTTCAGTATAGTATAATCAGGCACAAACTATCAACGTCTGTCTACCGTTTTCCAAATAAGTATGTATGTTCGGGTTTCAATCTATGTAAGTACTTTACAGTGGTCTTCTGCCTCGTTGGTCTAGTTGTCGCATAGCCGACTGCTGAGCACGAGGTCTCAGATTCGATTTCCGGGTCGGGCCGAAATCGCTTTGTGGGTTTTATAAACTTTCACAAAGCATCCTAGAGTTGGAAGTTGGTGATTGGTACACCCGTGCATCAGAGAGGACCGTAATGTCGGTCCTGCGCCTGACCTCTCTCCGGTTGTGTCGGATTTTCCGTCCTATCGGGCTATAAGAGTTAGGGAATAGGGAGTGCACTTGTGTCTACGCAAATGCTTGTGCACTACATATTATAATATGTCCTGCGCAGCTGACTGATCTCCTTATATGAAAACAGCCGCCGTAGCCGACAATCGGCCTTGGGCGCCATTATAGTGGTAGATTACAATTGTCTATAAAAAAATAATGGGTTTGATAAAAACATATTGAATTTTAAGACTTTTTATTAAGAAAAAAATATTCTGAGTAAAATTAACCATTATACATATTAAACTAAACAATAACTAGCCGTTCTAGGTGGTTGTTACCCACCCACATCCCGAGGGTTATACTACATTTATTTTATGCTGTCCTAGTACTTGGTGAGCAGTTGAGTCGGGAGATACAATGATGATTTTCAAAGAAAATTTTAAAAATTTCACATTCACAAAAGATAAATAAGTCAGTAATCGACTCTTGCTGAAAATTTACTCTCTTGTTCATTTATGTCACCCTGGTACTTTTATTTAGCTAAAACACAAATTATTCGAAATGTGTTTAGCTTTATCATTTTATTAATCAGTTGGTAATGTACAATTTTCGTAATTTCCATAAGTCTATCTTCAATACACTTCTGCTCTCCTAGTAGATGAAAACGATTTTCATATCGATTGTACGAAAAAAAATTGGAATCTTATATATAATATTTGAAAATGAGCTTATCAAATGTTTTGCCTAGTGGTCCGAATCGACACATACCTAAGGATACATTGGGACATTCGCACCGTTCCAATAAATGCAGTGCGAAACGACCACTTCAAAAATGCTATTTGGGAGATTCGCCCCGCGGTCCGAACGGCTTGTGGTGCGAATCGACCAACTACCCGTTGTAAGTTGTAACGGAATTTTAATAGAGCCACATACAAAACGATCTCGCTATTCGTGATTCTTTGTAGTAGCCATATTATAACAATTGAATGTATGTTGTGATTAGACAATCTGGCCTAAAAATGAGTAGGCATGCCGTTCCTAACCTAAGCGCATCAAAACATAATTAGAAATTCAAAACACAGGTTAATCTAAATTTCAAATAACGCACACAGCATAAAGTGGAATGTTGCAAACAAAACAATTCAAAGAAAATAATTGCGGAAGAGATTGAAAACTTCTTGAAGGTGGTTGAGATGTTTTTTGGAAGTGTTGTGAGTCACGTCCTTGTTAGCCAAGAAAGCTAAACGACAATGAAAAGAAACCGCATTTCTCATCGAGGTGTTTCAAAAACTACTAGATTGTCAGTATTTATTCCAGAAAAACTTTACACCATTTTAAAATGAAGGAACACTAGTAGCACCGAAGTCGCAAGCATCACAACAAAAAGTATACAAAACTGAATACAGATCATCAGAGAAAATACTTCTAACATTAGATAGAAAGTGATGAATACAATGCATCGAACAGCAATGATAATGAAGCGTGCGTTTCCGTCGTATTTTCTCGAATACGAGCACATTCATGTCGCGCTGAACAACGTCAACACATTGAAAACGTTTCCAGTGCGAATTTTATTAACATAAATAAGCACAGCATTTAACCCAATAAATTGATAGGAGACGGAATTGTTTTGAATTGTCCATGCCTTTATGTATTGTTTTGGCCAACAGCCAAATAAAACGCGCAAAAAATCATTCTCAATGTTTGAGATCAACAAAGGCCTATTAGGAAACATATTGTGGAGCAACAAAAACTTTGTCCTTCCTCATTTCATCTTCCGTGGTAAGGAGGAGGTTGAGTACGAGTGACCGAGTGAGTCACATCGGGACAAAGAACCGGCAATGACCGGCGACAAAACGAAATAGAGGAAAAGCTGTGAACACGCGTGTGGTCTAATTTTACGCCTACCACATAAATTTTATATTTCACGTGAATAATATCACATCTCTAAACAAAGTGTTCTGAATCATTGTTGTTCATTTCCTGTACTAAATCTATTTTGTTGAATTTCGTATTTGTTTAGGTAAAACTATTCAGTATTCTTTCCTTCCACGCATGTGTATGCAATCCTATTGAAGAATAAGAAAAGCTTTGCAACAAATTTGACCGTAACTACCGTGCCCCATTTACTAACATCAATCAAATCAACCAAGATTAATTGGTTTCCATAACTTGGTTCATTAAACTCGGGGCCGTTTAGATTGTACCATTATCCCGTAACTGTAGTTTAATTTTAACGCGTCGCTTTGTGATTAAACTAAGACGATTGCAAGTTGCATTCGCGCACTCTGGATGAGTAAGCAACGCTCTAAATCCGTTCGCGTACTTATTTTGATTCTCGTAAAGAGAACACGTGGTGGGCATCTCGTTGGAATCGAACCACCAGATGCGTGCGAGCGTATTTAATTAAAATGGGACTGCAAAACGATATCTCCCAAAAATAATGAAATACTTGTGAAGGGGTCTTCTTATCATATCTGCTTACTGTTACTTTTTACATATTTGATCGTTAAGAGCAGCGGCAATTTTCTTTCTATTGTTAATTAAGACAAGCAAAGACATCGGATGTGTAATTCTTGAGTAGAGTTTCTCTTTTAGTGAAATGCTCCTTCGAATTGTTCTTGTATAAAATAGTGATCAAGACATAAAGCAAAATTACCCGTCAAATTACCACTGATGCAACTTGAGTCTGAAAATTTTGTAGATGGTTTCTAAAAGTGGTCAGATTAACTTTTGTATTTCCATTAACAAAATTGCTTTGCAGTTAAAAGGTCACCAGATACTCATTCCAACATGCGTACTACTTCGTTCGGTTTTGGAATTCCATTCTTCTATCGGCATTTGAAGTATACAACTCCTAGATGTGGTAAATATGTCAACACATTTATATTCGAGGTGGGGTAAGCAAGTATATTAATAGAGCATCAGTCATCATCGTATTCTACCACGCTGATTGAAGCTTGGCACTCGCCGAATCCAAAATCCGCGAGTAGTTCATGTCCAAGACATATAGATGATGTTACTCTGTTACAGTACCACGTTATATTGTTACAAATCAGAGCACAACAACACATGAGCATCGAAAGTTTACATACACGTTTTATAGAGCTGCGAGCTCCTTCGTGCAATACACTAAAAAAAGTAACATCGCTTCAAGCTACTCAATCATCCGAAAATAGAAACTTGGGAGCAAACAAATCTGTGATTTCTCTTGCGCCATTCACTTTTGGAATAATCTAACTCTGAATTTTCTTAGTGCAATCATGAATTCTGAGTACGTACGCCCACTGTGCCTGTGTATAAACACAGCTCGAATGGGGTCAACGCTCTGCCACCTACTTTCCCTACAGAGAATTATTATTGTCCATCTGACACTGGAATAATCAGTGCACATATTTATGAAGATAAGCATATCACGCATTGGCTGCGGCTGGTTCAAGGCAGTTTATGAAGTCTCTACTAGTGGTCATGTTCGGACTAAACTGTTTCACAATAGTTCTCAAGCTGTGAGGCAAGTCTACGACGCAATATATTTTCGTGGCGTTTAATAAAAATCCTTTTTAAAGATCATAGGTAAATAAACATGATAGTCAACTTACTATTTGCGCACTTATTTTCGACTCCATTTACTGTCTAACTCATCGTAAATATTCTGGTTTTCGGTAAATTTCTATTCAGCATAGTAAATATAACTGTACAAAATACAATAAACTGCATGGAAATGGAGATTCAGTTAAACATCCTCGTTGAATTTACGCAGTATTTTTAATCTATTAAATAAACATATGACTAGTGGTGCATCTACATCATGTTATAAAAGGAAATTAGCATGTTTTAATACATGTTAGGTGCTATACTATAGCAAACCAACTGCAGCACAGTTGTGTTGAGTGGAAAGTCTCCTTTGCTTTCGTTGCACAAAGGAAGTAGTTTCACTTCCTCGTAGTTTAGATAATGTAGGAAGTTGTGACTGACACAACCTCATTATGGGATAACAAATGATTCTATGAGTAAAATAAGAATGAATTGTTGGCTATATTCTCTCTGAAGAATCATTAATTTATTTTGTCCTTATTTTTAGAAATACTGAATGCTTGTAGTAAGGAGAGAGTAGATTTTTAAACAGTTTGTTATTTGTGGACCTGAATATGAACTTTGTGTTACATGTGTTAGGATTGTAGAAGGATGCAAGCAAAACTGCAGAAGAAACCTTGTTATTGAAAAATATTAAATTAATTAGCATGGCTATCAATGTCAGGATGATTTTTACAGTGGATGAAACTATACAGTTTATGGGATGACATTGTAAGATAAAAGAAAGACAATGAGAGATTGCCTTGCAACAACACTTACTTCCTAGACAATATAGCTCATCATCATACTTAAATTATTAATTCTCATTTATAAGAATAAAAAGTCAGTACATGTACAGACGACAGCACATCAAGTTACCACAATCTGACAAATTTCTGCACTCGATTTTCAACCTTATCACAATGGAGGTAGGTTAATGTTTGATTGGTAAAATTTGACAGATTCATATACGTTGACCTGCTGTTGTCGGTACATTTGGATTCTATTCGGCATTAGTTATATTTATTTGGAAATTAAATTCTGTCTTATGTCAATGGATCACATAACTACTTGTATTGTCCAGAAGCAATCAAGATTTTAGGCATGCAAGACACCAGATTTAACAAAAGTGTATTGAATAGGTATAGAAATTGATACTTATCAAGAAGCTTACAATAAAAATAAATGATTTCCACACAAGAGCAAGTGAGTACATAATTTAGATAAAGTATATAAACAAGTCACATTTTCTATAAATATTATGTTGTTGTGCCTTTCTATCTGTTTTGAAATAAGTCACATGGGAAGAGATATAACTTGACCCACACCTATCATTCTTGTATGAACTCTAGCCTTAAAAGATATGAAAGCTGTAACCATTTACACTTTACATTGCAGCTATGTTGAGGTAATAAGTAACAGTTTCTATATTTCTTTGAGAGAGGCAGCTAAAGTTTTAACACTGTATGCAGTAGGTCTGTAGTCAGCAAGCGTTCCATATTTCATTAAAGCTGAAATTAGATGTGTGCTTCCATCCCGCAGTGGGTATCAACAAATGTAAACAGCATGTTCAGAGTTTTTAAAGTAGGTTTTAATTGTTGTATACAAATAAAGAGCAGTCCTCTTAGATAGGTAATGGTAGACATACCTAACTAAACCTGAATGTTTCTTTGTTACATCTACGTCACTACATAATCATACAAAGTCACTTTCTCTATACCTATATCCCTATGTATGCTTAAATCTAAAACTACATAGTGGATTTTGATGCAGAATTTTTTAATAGATTGAAGAGCAAGGTTTATAAATATATAATATGTATAAAAACATCCATTAAATAGTGGAGAAATACTGTTATTTTGCATTGCACCTGTGTGAAGCCAGAGTGGTTGCTAGTTAGATCATATATTTAAAAACAATAGGACATCTATCATTCAATTTAAGCAACACAAAGAATAAATTAATTATCATTTCTTACTACAAATCATTTGAATAACTATTACATTTTACTGCTTGCAGCTGCAAAACAAAAAAGAACAACATAACAGTTTCAAGCTGTGATCATAATCACTATGATTTATATGGCTTTGAAATATGTCAATCTTGTATGTGCGTTCATCTATACTAATATTATAAAGAGGAAAACTTTGTTTGTTTGTTCGTTTGGTTGTAATGAATAGGCTCAAAAACTACTGGACCGATTTTAAACATTCTTTCACCATTCGAAAGCTACATTATCCACGAGTGACATAGGTTATATTTTATCCAGGTATGGGCAGTAATTCCCACGGGATGCGAGTGAAACTGCGGGAAAACGGCTAGTGTATTAATAAAAGTCCTAGCATGGATGAGTGGGACACCAGATGTCAAAAATTTCACAATATTTTACAAGACAATTGAAAAACAGGAAATTTAAATTGGTAATATACAACAAATTAAAATAAATGGATATTGGTATCATTCATTATTTATTTTATGTTAATAATATAAACCTGATATGACAGAAACAATTATTGTGAAACATTAAAGTGGTCTTAATAATAGACAATGATTTTCAAAACAGCAACCTGTTCTAGATTATATCTGAATTGATCAAAATTCTGCTTAAGAATTTTGAGTCATTTAGTCATTTAGATTTCATAAGTTTTCCATAGTGTAATGTAGATTTCAACTTTATTGACATAATTAATTACAGTCTAAATGTAAATTGAGAGTGCTTGGATGGATAATATAAAAAATAATTTAATAGTTGCTATATGACCTAGTACCTATGACTTTTTTTAATAAATTGAGTAATATGTACCAGGATCTTAAAAAATGATATTACTGCCGTGGCACTTACATTGAATGTTTAAATACATTAAATATATGTAAATGAAAAAGTCGACCTATATAAATTGGAAAATTAACATACAACTTTGGAAAAGTTTCGCTTTGTAACAACTATTGTCAACTTTTGAACACTGGTAGGCTTGTTTGTTGTGTAGAGCGGACAAAGATTTTATTAATCTTCACCTTACAACTGGTGTTACCTTACAAAATGTCAGGTGAAGTGCATTGATCAAAATAACAATTTGCAAACAATGTATGTATATAGAAAATAACCTATTATAATTATTATTCAAGTAATATGTTTTTACAATAATTGAGTTTCAAATGAATCAAAGGTATTTCAAAACATTTGTGACACTATTTGAGCAATCCCAAAATAGTGACTCCGAAACAGTTTTACATTACGACAGCACCTAAATATTACGTCGATATGATTTTCACTGTACATAATGCGTAACGATAAGATAACTTTAGGAAATTCACGTTAATAGGAAGCATTCACAAGTCATAACAGTCATGTTATCCCATCTGTAGTCACGCTACAACCAATTGCCAATTACTATAAACGTGGAACCAAATAACTGTTACTTCTACAGTTAGAAGCCGATACAAGCACTTCATCCACTTCAATACGCAACCCGAGATTCCATAATAGTAGGTCGTTAAAATAACAATTGTCAAATGTATTTATAAAATACTTACTTTCAGTCGCGTAAGATTTCCATCTCGTGCAGCATTGAAAACGACTGTTTTGAAATCCATGATGGTTCTCTTTGCTTCGTAAAAAAACTCACAAAAACCGAATATCACTTTAGGAACAGCACTTTCTTCTGAATATAATCATTGAAAATACACTGTATCACGATAAAACAAAGCAACCAGTCAGTTTATTTCAAAACACTTCGACACTGCAAACCCAGTCGCTCAACAAACAGCTGCAGCGCGACGACGATCTGCCAATTCTGCCATTATTGAAAAATAACCACAGACAACATAGAAGCATTTACTTTTTTTCGTAGCAAAATTGGGGTATGAATCTTTTTGCTTTTATGGGATATAAAAATTTAACAACCGTGATATTGCTACTGCTCTACAACATACAAATAACATGCTAATTCGTGATCTACAACATATTTTGAATATTAATGAAACAAAAATAAAGAAGAGTGATTGGAATTCTACGCGAACTTCAAACTGCCAAGATGCTTCACTTCCTACACACAAACACGCAAAACGACTACTAATGTTTTTTTAAGAATAAGCCGTATCATATCCGATGAACTAATTATTTATTACTATTATGTGGTCAGTCAAATATTCTTGGCGAAAATACAAACACTTCAATTGCCGTAATATTTTTTATGGAATTGGTCATTTTCAATATTTTTTCCTCCCCGATTTATTTAAGGATCTAATCACTATCAAATTAAGGAAGAATGGAATTACGTACAAATGTCCCATTCACCTAACATACTCTGATTTTTTTCCAGAATTTTTAATTTTCAGATTGATTTTGTTGACCAGCACCTGAAATTGAGGATCTGTAAAAAAAACAGAATCCTCGTGTATACATACATATGTAGTCTTAATCTTTTGCGATTTGTACAGATATTTATAAACAATTGAGACTTAATTGCGATGAATTGCACTGACCGATTGGTTTTGTAAGAACTTTCGAAGTTTAATAAAGACTTAAACTGCTTTAAGATGTATAAACATATGAGTTTCGGTACGACACGACATCATGTTTTACGCGTACTGCATCTTGTTTGCTTATAAAGTACGGTTTTCATGGGTTTTCACCATTTTTACAATTTATCTACGTGAAAGTTGCTAGGCTTAAAAATGTCTCCAAATAAATTAACAAGGGACGGATATTCTCGATATACTGAAGCAGCTCACAAAAGCTTTTATTTCACAAACAAGCAATGTACAGCGTACAATATGACGATGTATACCCATATCGAGAATGCCATTCTTGTGATGAATGATGATGGATGACATGACAGCCGAACAAAAATTACGGCGTGGATTTATGGTTAAAAAATTTGCGAAAATCTGTTGACTGTTTCTCGAAATAAATGTTAGATTACAGATAGCCGCGTTATTTGCATGGTGATTGATAGTTGTACTTAAAAGTTTTTAATGTCAATATAATGACCGATAATTCAAAAGTTTCGAGGCAAAGTTTGTGCATATCATTGTCGTTAGCGCGTAAGTCGGGCTCTCCGGTGTTTGGTGTGTTATAGCAGCGGTGGACGGTGTTATAGGAGATGGTGCCGATGGTGTTAGCAAACGGATCGAAAGAGAACTATATTTGATTGTGTATACTGAGGTTTTGCAGTAGATTACTGTTAAGATGTATCCAACTGCTACGCGGCACCCGGCGGCCGCGGTAAGGGTTTGTATTGTTTTTCTATCTTTCGCTCGCTATCATCTGTTACTTCTTCAATTGAAGAAACTGAAATCATTACAACTCGCTTTTTGGAGTAGATTCTGCTTAGACCCTTTTATTGTTTGTCACTGTTTGTTCAGGGACCTCAGCCACCTGCAGGACCTATAAAGTTTACAATAGCTGACACATTAGAGCGAATAAAAGAGGAATTTAACTTTCTACAAGCCCAATATCATACGTAAGTACTAATACACTTGGTTGTTGTTTTTATAACTTATTCTAATTTGATCTGTTTTGATACATAATCATTATCTTATCATTAGATTAAGTTACAATTGCTTGTTTACAGTTTGAAATTGGAATGTGAGAAACTGGCCAGTGAGAAGACGGAAATGCAGCGGCATTATGTTATGGTAATTAAACTTTTATGTAGCCAAAGATAAAGAAAGTTTATTTATGAACAAATATCACTGTTAAATCAGAAATAAACTCTGATAGGAGAGTAACCAAGATAATGATTATTCAAATATTGAATGTTTGGTCTAGATAACAATGTAGGCTAACTTTAGTTGTTCACAAACAGTAACTATTGAACATGTTGTGAAATTAAAGTAAATATAAAAACTTTGCCACTGATAAACTTAATTACTTTATATTGTTCTAAATCTAAATAAATTGTTAGCTTGGTTTTGCAACTTGACCTTTATTTTGGCTGCAATATAAACAATAATACTTTCCAATATGTTAATTGATGCCTCTATTTAGCACATTTGTTCCAAAAGTTTAAAGTCACTCAGTCTTCAAGTTACTATCGTCTTTGGTTGTAACTTTTATTTAAAGCATTTTTTGGTATTTGACCTGAATTCCTTAAATTACACTTTACTAGCCGTGTCACTCACATCCTTTGGAAAATACTGCCCGGACCCCATATAAACTATGCTACTGTGGGATAATGTAGCTTGCCTAATGTGTGATCTTTATTATATTAGCCTCTTTAGTCTAGATTACTAGCTACTACTACTACAGGGGCAATATAGAACTACCAAAATACTAAACTTGCATGTTAGGTACTTTGAATATTCTTGAATAATACTATTATGAATAACATAAATACAGGTGTCATATTGACCTAATGAATGATTTCAAGAGTGTATGTTTAATGTATCATGTTATTATTTATTTCTAGTTTTACTATAAGGAACTAATAAAGTAATAAAATCAGTAATAATTAATCCTTTCTTACAGTATTATGAAATGTCATATGGTCTCAATGTGGAGATGCATAAACAGGTAAATATTCTAATGAAAAAAAAGCAATTATACATTTTTATTATAAAGATGATAAATTAATGTAATTTTATGTGTCATTTACAGACAGAAATAGCAAAGAGACTGAGTGCTATAATAGGGCAGGTGCTCCCGTTCTTGGCACAGGAGCATCAGCAACAAGTGGCTTCTGCCGTGGAGAGAGCTAAGCAGGTCACCATGTCGGAACTCAATGCTATCATTGGGGTAAGCTACCTTGTGTGCATCCGTAGACAGTGTTTACAAAAAAAATGCAATTTATTTACAATTATTTATTCATCTAAAAAGCTTGTATAGTGTTATGAATAATTCATTAATTTAGCCCATTAATTATTTTGCTTGTTTATTTTATTTTATTTTTTATGAAATTAGGATAAAATTGTTATCCACACATAAAAATATATGTATCAATCTGAATATATGCTATGGATTCGTTTTTAATTATGCCAACATGTGATAACCATGTCATTAACAATGATTTTTAGGTAAACAGCTTGATCGTACTTGCTATAATAAACATTAACAAGAAAGTGTTGATCCCCAATATGAGATAAAAGTGACCTCTTGGATAAATAAGTCAGTTATTTGATATTAAGTGGGATAAGCAAGTTAACATATAGAATTTGAGTTTGCAGTAGGTATGTAAAAATGTAGAAAATTGCGCACTGAAATTAAAGAAAAGAGTGTCCATGTCCATGGAGTTTCTTGCCGGTTCTTCTCCATGAGACCCACTTCTTGGAACTGTGCAACCAGCTTGATGTTTCGAAAGAGTTTATATATGCCTATTTAAAAATTAGTCTGAGTTTGAGCCTACTTAAATGATTGGCACCTATTAAGATAGATCTGTTGTGAGAACTGCAGATCTATTTATTTCAGGTTTCATTACTATAGAAAACTTTATCTCATTAATTATTTGTATCTTGTTTAATGCCATAGGTGACAACATTACTTTTGTTTTTAAATATTGATACACATGAAACATTTACTTTACTGATGCAATTTCATGAGTCTCTTAAGAGCTAATTATTACCTTAATTTTATTGAGGTTTTAGTACTACACAACTTCTGTAAATTTAAATATCAATTGAGTGCCGAGGAATAGGAACAAAGAATTTAGGTCAGTTTTCTTTTTATAGTTTTAATGATAGGTCTGTAAACGTTGATTAACATTTTTATTAACATAGGCAAGAAGTATATGAGGAAAATGAAACGAGAATAGGTTCATATGACAGCATATATATTGTTCACGTTGTCCGCAGCAACAACAACAGCAGGGTCTGCAGCAACTGCTTGTAAGTCCAGACATACCGTGCTTGGTACATTGATATATGTTGTGATTAACATTTTGCATTACTTTCTGTTGCCACTTTGATTTCATTTTTGTTGGATTACATCACTTCACGTTAGCTTTTGCATTCTCATCTCATTCTCACTTGTTGCGCTGTAGTTAGTGGTATTTGTATTTGCCATCTGGGTCACTTATCAGTAGAAATTAGCTTAAATAGATTATTAGTAGAATAAATCATGTAGGACTTCTAAAAAAGAAATTTATTGTTTACGTTTTAAACTGTCGTTTGTATGAAAAAGGTTCAATTGTAACTAATATGGTATCCACGCATGGTGTAATTATGAGGTTACAAATCATTGCATTTTCTATTTATTAAGTAACTCGAAAAATGTGGTAGGCGGCTTATGGCCACCCAGTAATAAATCGTTGCTTAATCAGGCGATTATACGTTTTATGTTGGTGGTAAATAATTTCAAACAGTTCGTAAGCATAGTCTAGCTATGATTTGTGTTACGACATTTTTAAATAATAAGAAAAACAATTGCTATAGTTTTATAAAATATCAGTTAAGAGAATGCACAAGCAAACTGGAGTAGTACTTGTAGCAGACATTTAACATAAAATTGATTTAAAATAATAACTAATTGGACTTAAATGTTTTTAATAATCAATGACACTCCTAACTTCACGTTTTCATTGTATGCAAGCACAAGTTGCGTAGCTGTTGCATCTAACTGCAAAAAATAGTGCTTTATAACGTGTACGCCGTATACTTGTTTTGTCTCATCATAAAGACGAATGAGATTTGATCGCTAGTAAATTATTTCAGTTATTTTAGTATCAATATTTTTGAATTAAACTGCATTATTTTGGTAACAAACCAAGCTACATTTTATTATTTTAATATCTATTAATAATCCCCTAATTTGCTCATTAAAATTATACCCTTGAGAGAGTTTGAAAATTGAAATTAGCATATTTAAGTATAATTACTATGTACTAAATTAATCAATTAGCTAGCATTAATTATTTTATTGGTAGTTTTTAATTAATTTCATGCGCACGCTTGTATCATTAATTGGAAATACTTATGTATAAAATAAAATTTTAAATTGTGTGTTCTACTAGATTCATGCTTCATGTTTGTGTTAAGACATATATTTTTGAACTATACTTATACAAATATTGGTATAATACTAATATTTCCCAGTCATTTAAGTTTATAGTATTATTAATCATAGCTGCAAATTATAATTAGATTCTTGGATAAAAACACAGGACAAGACGTTTGTAGAAACATTACTCTGTTTTTTCCCAAATGTCTTAATTTTCTCAACCTAGGTAAAACGATGATCATGGAGCTATTAATCATCTTTATATCTAACAAATAGTTAGATATGAATCACAAAAACGTCATGGGTATCAGTTTGTTTGTTCATCACATACTATCTTTACATATCTGCACGATATCATTGGGGAAATTTTTAATTTGACTCTTATAAGTTTATGTTGAGTTCCAAATGTACTCTAAACATTTTTCATCATCGTTCTAATAATTGTAACTGATCAGCAGTTGGTTGGTTCTCACACCAGTTATCAAAAAAATCTGCTACCAAATATTCATTATGATTAATTTGCTCAATTACTGCAACAGTATCCCATAAGATTTAACAACACATTAAAATGTTAGCTGTTTCATTCCCACTTGTACAGATACGGTAGGTCACGGTACCCGAATCTGTCAAATTTTAACAATCGAACATTAACCTACCACTATTGTGATAAGGTTGAAAATCTATTGCAGAAATTTGATAGATTGTGGTAACTTAATGTGCTTTTGTCTGTACATTGACGTGAACAATGCCGCATGCGAATACAAACGCTTGGTGTAGCAGCAGATCCACGCGAGCGCGGGGCTGTCGCACGGCGTGGGCGGTGCGCAGGCGCTGCTGGGCGCCGGCGGCCTGCTGTTCGCGCCCGGCGCCGCGCCGCCGCCCCCGCCACATCTACCTCCCCCCGCACACAAGGTAATCAAATCTAAATTCATTTATTTCAAGTAGCTATAAGACTCATATGATATAGAGCTGTGATGAATGAGAAAATTACTCGTTCCTTCTTCTTAATATCTGTTTTAATTAAGTTATCGTTGTAAAGGTTCGGTTCGGGTGAGGAATAAAACACGTCCGCTAATGAACGAATATGATTTATTAATCCAATATAATCGATACTTACACAATCTAATATACTCCTAGGATCTAGGTATAATGATGTCTTTCATTACATAAGTAGGTATGCTTCCACTACATGATGGAAATAATAAAAGTTTCCGACGAAAGTTTTTAATTGTCTGACTCTACCGGGTTGGGAAAAGACTAGCCCTAGACCACAATGCAAATGATTTATCTTAATCCCAAAAATAGGGCTTCTCGTCGTAATGAGAATGTAAATCCTCCCAGGTGGAGCTTCCCCCTCCCGCAGACATAAAGCCCCCCGTGCTGCCGGGTGGGCCGGCGCCGCCGCCCTTGCTGCCGGGGCAGCCGCCGCCTAGAGACGACGACCGGCTCGGCCTTAGGGGGCATCCACAGGTACACTTTATTACTCACTGTATTAGGGCAGTAAGGAGAGCCGGGAGACATTAGGCCCCTTAAAGTCTTCCGACTTGCGTCAAATATTTTGTTTCGTATTTATTTATTTTTTTTCAAAATGGACTGCAGACACCTGTCAAACTAAAGACCCGATTGAATGCGCTGGCCTATGTATTCTTTAACTATTTAAACATAATATTTCAATGTATATATTTGAATATCCACCAGATTTCTCCAAATTCTTAATAGCAAATCAACAACAACATCTTTGACAATGTGAAGCCCAACTACTTCCCAGAAAGGTCTTTATGTAGCATTTTTCTAAATGGCATACCTTCCCAATACCAATACAACAGTCCACAAAGAATCCTAACCCCAGTATTTTTGGTAAAGCCACGTCGCTCAGTATCCCCGCACGAGCGCGAGCAGAAGTACCGGCCGCGCTCGCCGGAGCCCGAGGCGCTGGACGTCAAGCGCAGGAAGGAGGAGAAGGTACTCGGCCATGTGAGTCTATGTAGTGTATGTGTCGCTTCTATTATCGCTCGCTTTTTGTGTATTAGTTCCCTTACGTGTGTTATGGTTGGGCGGGTGTTGCTGGATTCACAAAAATGTATACGGTCGAATTGAGAAACTTCCTTTTTTGAAGTCGGTTAAAAATTATGTAACCTGTGAACTTATAGGTAGTTCTTGAATTGAAAGCAAAGTATTTTATTGAATTAAAAAGAATTTGTCGGATTTTTTGGAAAAGTTATCGCGGTCCCCGATGGCTAGTCAAAACTACTAGCCATTTCTATTCTAATAACTGCAAACAAAAATGCTTTTCCACGTATTAATCTAACCGCAAGAAATGATTTTTGTTATATTAGCAATGTGACTAAATAGAAGATTTTCCTCAAAAAAATATTGATTTAGAATAAAAAAAATATTTTGTAAAAAACTTATCGTAATAATTCAGCAAAGCCCGCCTGTTCGGACTGCTTGTTTGTTCAGATGCTTTGTTCATACATTGCTGATAATAATGGCTGTGACAATACTTGTAAATTAATATTATTGCTGGTTCCTCAACACTTATTTAAATTAATGTCCATATTAATTGTTTTAATTACATTTCTAGGACAGCGATGCTGAAAAAAGTGATCAAGATCTTGTAGTAGATGTGGCAAATGAGGTAAGGTGGTAATAATCGTGTGTTCTGTTACTATACAGAGGAATTCAAGGATATTTTTATATTTAGATGTTTTTCCTGTTCTCGTGTGCAGTGCATTGTGTCTAATGATAGTTATTTTAATGCGACGCATGTTTGTTAAGTCAAGGAATTGTACTTGGAATTATGTCTGAAATGTATGTTTACCTTGTTTTGGTGATTTACCTGGTGAATATCTAGATATATCAAGATATAGAACAAGGTAAACATAACGTTAGCGGTACTACTATTATACATATAAAAGTTTCTGTGTACGATAAGTCTGTCTAGTGCTTTTTTCATATGAAAAAAGTAACATTAGGCTCAACTAGCTAGTTGACTACACAGACTAATGCGTAACATTTACAAAAAGATGGATAATCTGATAATCTAACAGCATCCCAAAAAATAAATGATTGGGAGCATCTTACGATTAAATTGTCCTGCTATTATAACGTCATACATACGTATTGCTTATTACATGTTGTCATAATATACTTATAACCCAGGAGGAGAGAGGGTCACCAAGTGTACGCACGGAGGGCGGAGAGAGGACAGAGAACGGGCCGCGACCTCCCTCGAGATCCGGCTCGTCATCCAGTCGGTCCACGCCGAAGAGTTCCAAAGACGTGAGTTTCGTTACTTTTGTTGTATCTAAGATTATTATTGATTAGTAAAAGTAACATTATTAGTCAAAATGCTACATAAATAAAAAATAAAATACATTAAGTAATTAATTCATTAGAAGTTTTTAAGGCTGAGTAATGACATTCGTATTAGACGATAATTGTAAAAAAATATGGTTAAAAATATTGTGTATGTATAGATACCAAAAATATGACCTATATACATGCTAGCATATGATTGAAATGGGAAACATTTTTTGTTTTTGTACGCCTAACATAAAATATTTTGAACTGTCAAAATTTGGGGGTTCTGCTTCAATTTGGGTGTCCATCACATAAAAGCTTAAAAATATTTATGAACTTTATAAACGTGTAGTTATTAAAGTGTTAAAATTTCCATGTATTTCGCGCCATGTCTCAAGTTCGATGGATTTTTTTTTTGCATAATAATTAATATTAGCGCCATCTATCGGACTGGAGTCGTGGCTCGGACTCTAGCTTGGAATGTGTCGGCAGGAGAAGCCGGGCACGCCGGGCGGCACGGGCGGCAAGGCGCGCGCGGGCACGCCGACGGGGCGCTACGCGCTGCCCTACGCCTACCGCGCCGCCGCGCCGCACGCGCCGCTGCTGGACCCGCGCGCCAACGGCATCGCGCCCGCCAAGCCGTCAGTACCTACCACTGCATTTTTTCTTATGACAATGTTTGCTGTCACTTCTTCTCTTATTTTTTTGAATGTGTTTAGGATGGAGAAAGGTGGTACCGCGAAGATGGTAATAGACTACTTTTTCATCATAA
>NWSH02000537.1:2711798-2737489 GCA_002382865.2 Heliothis virescens
CGAGAAACCTGTAAGCCTGCAAGGCTAGAGTTTTGATAATAATTTAATATCAACTTAATTTTTAATTATGCATCAAAAAAAATTCTGCTTGCCGTCTGGAGTGGGAAAACTTAATCCACAAACCCATTTGGATGTCAAAAATTATAATTTTAAGGAATATTGTGATACAACAAAAAATTCATAAACTATGTATGTATTTTGCAATACTAACATAACTTTTTTTCTATTAGTTTTCAGTTCAACACAAACCCTGTGCACAGGTTTATCCGTCCAAGTAAACTGCTGATGGAAATACCAGAGAAGATATGCGACCAGCATAGAATCCGAGACTATGTGAAAGCTACACAGCTATTTATTTTAGCGAGGCATATCAATACTGGTATGTTTATATCCACTTTTTGCAAATATCTTGTGACCTACCATTTACAAATTTAAATTCTTAGTCTAAAGCTCACTGAGCTACTATCTTTGCTAAATTACTAGAGATCTACGCCCCTAAATGTAATGTTTTCTCTATTACGATGACTTCTACCTTTCTGACAGTGCATAACTGATAGTTATAGTGACATCACTATCAAAATGTAATCAATTGTTTTTTTTAATATTGGTGGAGTTGGCCAGTAAAATGGAATTGCAAATTTAAAGCTGGCCTCCACTGTTTAATCGGCTTTATGGTGATTCCACAAGTTGAGTCAATCTCAATTGACATACTCTCTTCAGAGTACCTCAGGTATAATAATAACGTGAAATTCTTGTTGCCCAACAGGCTTGCAGCTGCAGATCGGAGGCAAGAACGTAAAGCCCGGTATGCAGTCATTGCAGAGGCTGGTGCAACAGCAGTGGAACTCCATCGCTAACTTCAACCAGACCATCATAGATGAGTGCCGTCAGAAGCTGCAGGATGTTGAGATCAGTGTTGAGGTAAACAATTGTAATATATTAACAGGGTAAGCCCTCTCCTCATACTTAAAAGTTACAGAGTGTAAATCACTGCACCTACTTGTGTTTGAATTCCTTAATTACTAGATTGCACTGAACTTAAGTTTGAGTGTTTGTCAATCAACACCGGTATGAATTGCCATGCTCAGTGTACAGTAAGTTTGCTGCTCCAAACATACTTATTTGATGCTAAGCGCTTGCTTAGTAAGTATTTTGATAACAATCATAAAGTCTCTATAACCAACTTTGGACCAGAAAAGTTATCTAACAAGAACTAAAAAATAACGTAAAAATCATGTGGTGAGATGTGTTGAGACTCTTTCAGTTTAAATACAATTATGTTAGTTTATAAATGGCTAAAACTTTTAAGTTACAAGATACTTTGTTTGATATTGTACAAATATTCTTCTACTTCGAATAATCTAAAAACTATCCATACTTTTTCCAGGTGGCGTTTCCTGGCCTAGTAAGCTCTACCTCCTAGACTCGCATCTATGGTGCGAACTGCTGAACACGGCTGATAGACCTCCACAGCAATAGCAGCCTGAAGTCGACGCTACAGTTCGACTTGGCACAAATTCTTGATGGCGAATCAAAGCTCAGATTTAAAGACAAAATTGTTAATGGAGTTAAAATTGTTTTGAAGACTGTAGTGTTGGTGATGCTTGTTTTGTTGGTAAGTCAATATTCGTATGTAGGTTATGGAGGATAACGAACGAGGAGTGAATGTCAGTATGACGAGTACAGGGAGAAATGGAGCAGAGAAAACATATTGCGCCGACCCTAAATAAAATTGGAAACAGGACAGGAAGATGATGATGATTATGGAGCATTAATTAGAAATCATGACTGTCGATAATCTGATATTTAGTAAACTGGCCAGAGGGATTTTGGTACATAGTCATTACATTATAATACCATATTACAATTTCAATAATAATATACAATATTTATGTTTACCCCGTCGGACTCATAAGGGTA
This sequence comes from Heliothis virescens, assembly GCA_002382865.2. Lineage (NCBI taxonomy): Eukaryota > Metazoa > Arthropoda > Insecta > Lepidoptera > Noctuidae > Heliothis > Heliothis virescens. The sequence continues at coordinate 2,713,719 of NWSH02000537.1, forward strand.
ATTTAGGTTAAGCAATCACAAGACCAAATAAATTTGAAAACTTTATAGATTCGTCATAGCAACAATAATAATGAATTTTGAAAAACCTATTTTTTGCCCCAAATGTGCTACAATTTCCCCTAAATCAGGCAAATTTTAAAAAAGCGACAACACCGATTCTGTGGTATTTGATTTATTAGCGTACCGCTTATTGTGTTTTTTAACTTTGAGGATGCCGACAGCCTTCTCAAAGGTGCACCGCGCGTCCTCAAAGGCGCGCCCGCGGCACGTGTATCATAAATCAGTAGACAATTTACTAGAGATGCACTTTTTTGCGATATATCGATTTTATTATCGACTAGCTTCTGCCCCGCGACTTCGTACGCGGACCATGTCGCTATGCCAGCGACAATGGGTCGTCAAAATCAAAGATCTGGAAACGTCTGATGTTCGAATTTTAGGAGTCCGGGAAAAAACTGGGTTGCGCAGACCTTCGAGACGTTTCATCTCTCATTTTTGTAAGTCAAACAACCTTTTACTAAAATGTCACTTTTACTAAAAGAATCATTCAAATCCGTTCAGTAGTTCTGAACTACTGGACGGATTAGCGTGTACAAACAAACAAACCAACACTTCAATTAAGAATTACTTCCGTACACTTTCAACCCCTTTTTTTTTAACATGGGGAAGTCATCAGTATGACCCTCCCGCTCTGGGTGACAGCGGAGGGAGTGTAGGACTTTACTGACTAAAACCCACCGTGTCCTTTCGGGAGCCCTTTGTGTGCCAGGGCCGCGGTAACTCTTTCGAACACCCGCAGGCCCTGACGGCTCTGGCCCTAGTGGGCCCGCAGGGGTTTGCTGACACTCTCTGAGGAGCGCGTGGAACAACGCGCGCCGCCGAAACTTTCACCCCTGTTTTACACTCCTAGAGTAGATTTTGGTAAAATCCGTTCTTAGATAATGTCTACACCCTGGACGACCTATCTGCTAAATTTCATGTCTCGTACTTCAAAAACATAGGACTTCGATACAAACTTATCAACCCCCGTTTTACACCCCTAGGGGCTGATTTTCGTAAAAATCCGTTCTTCAATAATTTCTACACCCATAACGATCTATCTGCTAAATTTCATGGTCTCTTACTTCAAAATATAGGACTTCGATACAAATTCCCAACCCCCGTTTTACAACCCTAGGGTAGATTTTCATAAAATCCATTCTTAAATAATTTTTACACCCTATAACGGACCCTATCTGCTTAAATTTCATGTTTCTTACTTCAAAAATCATTGGACTTCCATACAAACTACCAAACCCCTTTTTTACCCCTTAGGGTGGAATTTCTAAAAATCGTTTCTTAGTGAATGTTTACACCCTATGAGAAACCCACCTGCCAATTTCAAGTTAGAAGGTTATAGTGTCCGAGATATTCATTGTTAATCAGTAAACTTTCATATTACCGCAGTTTTACTCGCGTCCCGTGGGAACGACTTGCCGTACCCGGATAAAACATAGCCTATGTTACCCGCGATAGTGTAGCTTCCCAGCAGTGAAAAAGAATTTTCTAATCGGTCAGCCGTTTTTGATTCCATCGCGAAACAGACAAACAGACTAACAGACAAACCACAAACAGACAAAAAAAATGCCATTAAAAACATCCTGTAAAAAACCCAAGTCTCGCAGCTTAGCGTCTTTACCGTAAAAAGTTGTGAGATCCATGTAATACCAAGGTCGTTAATCTATTTAGTCTCTACTTAAAGACCTTCTGTCTTAAGTTATTACATAGTTAACAAATAGATCGACTTGGCCATCGCATGATATTGGTTACAGCAGCACGAGGCCAGCAACCTAATTCCTCACCAAGATCCTTCCGAATATGATAATGGAGTGAGTATCTTAAAGAAGTTAATGCTCCTGAATCTTCAATGGCGAACAAAGAGTACCAATTAATGAATTGGTTTCGAGAATTTCAATCGCGTGAGGCGCGACAGACTAAAGAATTCTAATATAATTGTAATATTAATTGTGTTTTCCTTCGATGGCCAAGTCGTTCTATTGTTAAACCTATGTAATAACTTAAGACAGAAGTCCTTTAAGTAGAGACTAAATAGATTAACCGACTTGGTATTACATGGATCTCACAACTTTTTACGGTAAAGACGCTAAGCTGCGAGACTTGGTTTTTACAGGATGTTTTAATGAGCATCTCACTTCTTTTTGTAGAATTTATCTTTACATAATACAAAAGACACGTAAAGGGTTGTTCAGCCTAGGAAACTGAACAACTTTTCTCTTGGAACATATGTAGAATATGTATATATGAAAGACGATTTTTTCATAATTCAAACTATTTCCACGGGTATGTTGTTCAGTTTCATGGGCTAAACACACCCTTACCCACTCTATACCCCCTCCCGTTATGCCTCATATAGTAGGTATCTATCTACACCTATTATTTCTATTGTACAGTAATGATTCATTAACTGCAAATTATAACTTGTAATCCTATACATTTATATAGGATTACAAAGTTATTCATGCAGTTAGTGTATTTAGAAAAACTGGACCGAAATTTCAAAATTTTTATAGTTTTCCATAATAAGGACACTAAACTCTATATGTATTCTAAATTTGAAGCTTCTATGTCTGCTAGAAGTGCCTTAGACTTTTGATGATCGGTGAGTCAGTGAGTGACAAAATTCAGAAACTTTAACAAGTTGTTATTCTTAAACTACGGTTCAAATGGTCTGAAATTATAAATACACCGTATTTATACAATGCCTAATTAGTTACTGAAAATTCAGGCTTTTTGTTTTATCACAACAAAATTATAGTGGGTCGAAAATAGCCTGAATTGCTTCGAGAAAAGGATGGTACGGCCGTGCCGCTTTTTCTGCTTGACTTGCGGGGGCACTGCCGTGCCCCCTGATTATTAAAAACGATTGTTTTGGCTTCAGTAGCATACAAATAATGCATAACACTATTTTTTTCGAAAAAATGTTCATTATAAAGACACAGCTCTGTCTACAATTTTTTTTATTTTATTTTATTATATATATAGATGAACTTTTAAGACACCTAACGAAACCCAATTTGTCTAGTAAACACGGTCGAGGTGATTCTCGTGCGGAAAATCTTAACACCGCGATTCAGAAAATGACGTTATTTGCACAACGCCATCTATCGGATTTGGATTCCAACTATCAACATTAGTTCTATATTTAGACTTAAGATGTCGTTGCAAGTACTATACTGAATTGCGTAACGTAATATTTTTCTTCTTGAATTCACAAAATTAATCATATCTTTTGATAGAGTGAACCGATTTCGATGAAACAAAAACTAAGTTATACCTCAAGTTACGTATAATTTTTGTATATAAACATTTTCAGCATTGAATTCGTAGATTTTACGTGATGTGCGCACAAACAAACATATAAACAGACAAACAGACAAAAATTGAAAAAATGATGGAAATGGGTTCTGTTACTTATCTTTTCACACGCTGGCTATTTTTTTTTTCAATTTCTTCAATGTACAAAAATGACTTTTCTACAGATTTATTATATGTATAGATATAGATATAGATAGATATGTATCATTATTGTGTTGAATGTTGACTTGAATAGTTTACATGAAGTAGAGTACACATAATAACGAACTGGCTTATGATACGAAGTTGGTGAAATTGATACAATCCCGGCAAAAATAAACTTATCCAAAAAGTGTTAAACACGAATTAATATTACGCATCGTTATCGTACTAATTATTTAATTATTAATTTAACAATTCGTTGGCATTGTTAAATTAATAATAATTTGACAATCACACCTATGATACGAAATATTTTTGACATCAATCGATATCGACATCGACATTTAAAATTTGAATAATATTTAAAGAGGTACATCTCTTATCTCTAGTCAAAGGCACCGCCGACTATTGTATTTTAAATTTATTTGGGTTCATGACCTTACGAAGTTATTACCCGGAAGACGATGACCCTTGAACCGTATTGCCATATGATTTTCGTCATTTTATGAAATATTATTACGTTTTTTTGAGGGGTAATTCTTTTTTACTCGTATGCAGCTGAGAAAATTTTTATGGAATCTCATGTAGGTACCTAATAATTCCTTCACTGGTCAGACGGGGTTTTTAGAACAGCCTGTATGTAGAAAGACTCAATACTAACCCTATAGAGGAAGTTCAATAAGCATCTGAAATTGCGTTTGTTCGCAGATAATGATGGTGGTGCAGTTCTGGCAAAATTACAGGACTTGTTCAAAAGAGATTCACAGGCTTTAATTGAATTAGTGAAGTTCAGTGACCCTTCAGCTTTGAAACTGTTACCACCAGCTATTTCTAACTACAGGTAATTTTACTTCCAAGTACATTTATATTATTTATAAAAAAATATTGCAATACGGAGAGATTTGTGGTTGCTTTTCTTGGAATAGAAATCCAAAGCCAAAGCAAATAGTAAATTATGGCAACATAGTAAAAATCTATTCGGAATCTAAGAGTCATAGGGCCAGTTTCACAGGTTTCAGATAAAATACTAGATAGCTATTAATCTCTTATTAAATTACCAGGCTCTCATCAAATAAAGAAGTACAGCCGCTAGCGAAGGAGGAGATTACGAAAGGAGTTCAAAATTGGAATGTGTGGGTGAAATCCTTCATAGACAACAATGTACAGGTTTTATTGCAGAACATCACTAGAGTCAAAGTGTTGCATGAGATTAGAGAGGAGGCATTTAAGATTGGTAAGTGTTTTAATACTAGTATAATTAACTATAATTATCATTTTTTTGTAAATGCGACAGTCTTTGAGGACGTATGTATGTTACGCTTTCATGTAAAAACAACTGTATGGATTTTGATAAAATTTGGCAGTAAATAGCACAACAGAATAACATAAGCTACTTTATCCCTGGGTACGAGAAGTACTTCTATCAGGAGCAGGTGAAACGGCTGGCGAAAGCTACTTAATTATCAAGTACATGGACTAGATATCATTATACATAGCGCACTTAATTACTACTCTTAATTGCCTTAAAATCCATTTTTTCTTTTACAGAAACCCCAGAAAATTGGTCCACAATATGCAGCTCCTTAGACATTCCTGAGGTCCACGTCTGGTGTCACTACTACCAGCCTTTGTTGACCTCTCGCGTCAAGGCAATTATAGACGGACGATGGGTCAAAGTATACGATGCATTCAAAACACAATTACTCATAGACCTGACCAAGGTATCTTCAGAAAGCGAGGTAGAAAAGGAAGCTGATATCAACTGGTTTGTCTGGAAAGATCTTATTGGAGAGACGGTGATTGAGTCCAGATCTGATGTTATCAAAGTAATGAACTCGCTTATGAAAGGTAAGTGCGATAGAAATTAAGAGCTGCAATTAAAGTAATGTCATAATTTGTCTAGCCTTTCCAAATTACTTTGGGGTCATCTCCAGTATAATTGGATACAGCCTAGTACCAGCGACTTACATGGGTGCCATTGGTACCAATATTAAATTTTTAACCCTCCGATCCCTGGGCATGAACAACATGACGACAATTTTGGGGCGCAGAAGCGTCATGGTCACTATATTCGGATATAATTAGGATATAATATTCAAATTCCAGTGCAAATATAGTTGGACTATTATAATACTTTACACTCAGGACACTTGCACTGTTGCATCGCAACGCCGGGTCCTTTCATCCTAATCTCAATAATCTGAATTCTTGTATAGGCAATTCAGATTTTAGATAGCATATTAATTGTCATAAGTGTCGCAATGGAATGCAATTGCATGTGACGCATCCGTCGGTAGCCGATATACTCGTACATAGTACCTACTATCGTACATGATATATCAGTAGATTTTCAATGGTAATTGAGTATGTTAATTAGTTTGGTTTTTCCTAAATCTCCATGATAACAAATGAAACTTGCCAGAACAGTAAGGTTCTGGAATTTTTCGTTATTCTGTCTGATTGGTAAATTAATTTTCTGTTGTTCAAGTGATATTATTTTTTAGAAACACAAAATGTTACCTCTATTACGTAATAGTAAATGTGTGATATTGTTATTAGTTTAAGACTTTGTACACAACTAAACACTATCAAATTATTAACTTTCATACTGTTCACACAAATGCGTGATAATCGTCCATTTCTAAGTATAGATAAGTTCTCAGGTAAGCTGCGCAAGCGACACCGATCGATTTAACTTTATCTTGTCTATGATACGGGTAACACCAGTAGTCTAGTAATTATATGTCAAAATTTATCGAACAATTGTTCTACATATTTATAGGCCTTACAGCTTGATTATGGAACGATTTCTCGGAATTTCAAATTATCGTGTACATATCGTTTGTTTTATTGATTTATGGAATTTTCTTGAAACCGTCTGTCGGTATGTGGTCTCAGGGTCGTGGCCTCAGTACTTGCATCACGTACAATTTGACGATTAGAATCTATCATTGTCAGTACAATTTTAAGTTACATAATATTATGAACTAGTCTACATGAGCTAGGTTTTATAATTTAACAAATCTATGATATGTCTATCTGAGTTAACCCTATATTTGGAGCTATCTAATTGGTTAAATCGGTTGGCAAAACTATATTAAGAATTACTTAAAGTTTTAAGTAATGCTTAATGAGGTATCTGAGACTGTATCTACTATGTCGCAGTATAATCTAACGCATAGAGCTTTATCAATAGATACTGAGTTAGTCATAGTTGCGGTACAAGTTAAGGCTATATTTATCACGGGAGGACGCGTGACGCACTTGCCAGATCAAATCTGAAAACTTACTGTCCGTCATTTCCGCTAGCAATCAAAACATTTTTATTAAAAATACCCGAATAGTCGAACGGTATCACAGTCATGGCTGATGTAAACTTGATAAAATTATAATAAAGATGGTATCTGTGTTCTATCGCTGGTGTGTAATCGACATCAATGGAGACGCTGGCATTCATCATGACAAGCATCGCCATTCGGCGCCATCTGTGTACCTTGTGCCTATCAGTAATCGATGTAGATATACATCTAGCCTGATTATGTGGGAATGTCGGTCTACCTAACAAATCAAGGACCAATGTCCCTCCTAAGCGTGCCGTAAACGACTGATTGTCTTCTAAAGTTTATGATAAATTCATGTAAAAAAAACTTTTTGATCTTAGCAGCATAGAAGTCTCAGAAAAAGGGAGGCCTAAAATATTTTCAACATTACCTTAATTATATCATGAGTCACATTAGGATCCATATGTCAGTTGAATGGAAATTTCCTCCCAATTTGCTCTGATGGATTTCATAAGTGAAGGATGTACAGAATGTATGTAAACGAGTCCCTGAATATAAGTGGTTACTTCCCGTCCCTCTACTCTTCCTCTTTTATCGAAATACAAAGTAAGCATTCCAATTAATATTCTTGTCCTTTAGGCATGGCTCGCCAAGACCGCGGCTACACGCCCAACCTAGAAAAACTATGCCAAAGCTTAGACAGCGAGCTACAGAAGCTTCTGGAAGACTTGCGGGTATATCTGTACCGAGATAAGAAAACTACAGCTAATAAAGATAAGCTCCTGTTTGCGTATGACGAGGACGACGATATCGATCAGATCTACAGCGATAAGCATCTGATCGAGATGTATTTGAGGGATGTGTCCGATAACAATATACAAAGGTACGTCTGTTAGGTGTAATTACTTAGGTGACGTGGCTTGTGGAATGTGGAAATTTTGGGGTTTCTTTAAAGCGTATAGTGTATTATTTATTACATTTCCTATGAGGTTTGATAAAAGATTCTATTTATGCTGTTTTTACAAATGACTTGAAAAAGATTATACCATAAATAAAAATCACTAGTCTCTGCATCATCACAGAATTCTTTTTCACAGCATGCTACAATACATAAAGGCGTGCTTCGAAGAACCAACGCTGCAATCTACAGAACTGCAAAAGAAAACTACTGCAATATACACCGCTCGCTTTACACAAGCGATTTCCAACCTTATGCCACATTTACGCAAGTGCTATATTCCCGAAGAACGTGATTGTTTGGGTGTTATAAACGTAGATGATAATGCTTTAAAGCGGTGGAATGATCTGGGCATAGTATTGAAGGATCATTGTCAATTCTGTTGGGGCAAGTGGGTGAATTTGGTGATGGAGAAAGTCGAGGACTTGACCAAAGGGTTACCGCAAGCGTTTACTCTAGAAGCTAATATAGACTACTTGATGATGGTAAGATAAATTCAATACTAAGTTACTTCCTTCTAATAATTTTACAATTAAATGGGAATTTCCTTTTTTTCTTAGCAATGGGATGTGATCAAAATCACAGAAAAAGATGAAGAAGGTAATCCAATAGAGTCGACAATCAAAGTGCCGGCGGGGCCGTCACTGAAACTGCAAGAATACCTCTACGCCATCAGCCGAATACTCGACGAAGTCGCTCCACACACTCTACCCATAGAAACACACACGTTATTCATCGAAAGAGTTATAGCTATCACTTTTGCACATTACGACAAAGTTATAAGAGAGAACGAGGCAGATATAAATCAGAGGTGTGCGCTTCAGCTGTTGATGGATGTTCGACATCTGACTCTGTTGTTAGTTCCGAGAGAGAACAAGATATTTATGGAGCAGTCGACTAAGATCTGCGAGTTTGTGCGCCAGAAGATTGATCCCTTTGATTATGACGTGTTCTATAAGTATATACAGACTAGTTTGAAGAGGTCTGTGCAAAGAGTTCAGGTGAGAATTGTGTTAACTTCTAAAGCAATCAACCACACTATAACAATTAAACAAAGCATAAAAGCGTCAGGAAATGTCATAACATCACTAGAAAACTATAAACTCATAATAGACGTTTATCGACAGCATGAACGACAGTTTCCTACGAGTTTTCATGTTCGATTTTCAAAGAAAACAGTTGTTGTAAGAAAAAAAATAGGTGTTTAAATTGGTAATGAAATTAAGCGAAAATTTGTTGTAAAACTAATTTAATACTCTATTCACAGACCCTCCTAGGCAGCCTGATCCTCCACCACGGTCAGCTAACAGCTTTCATAGGTACTAAGCCAGTGCTGTCAGGAGGTACTGGCGACAAGGCGGCCGCACTCCTCGCCTCTGGAGAGTCTCACTGGTTCTCTTTACTACCAGTGGCGGCGCCACCCAGCCATTTGAAGAAGCAGGATAAACCGGTGGGTATTTTTTGGAAAAAATATATTTCTTATACTTTTTGTATAAGTATTATTGTGGTTGAGTTTGAGCAGTAACGTTGCAAACGACTTCTGAAGTACGAGTATTCGTTTTTCATAAAGGCTATGGTTTTACCTTTGATTATATAAATGTCTAGATGGAGCTTCAAGTGCGCGCAAACGGGTAAAAAAATGTCAGCGAAATGTTCGCTGACAGGTGCTTTCCCGCCAATCAGTACGGATCGTGTCACTTTAGTGACCACTCGTATTACGGGCTCTAAGAAAAAAAAATAACAGAGGTAAAATGACGTCATGTGCAATTAAAGTGTGCCGGAATTATAAAGGAAGGCTAAAAAGTACCAAAAGAATCACCTATCATCGATAAGTAACTAAAATTTCCTTTTTTTTTAATTACTAAATATTTATTATATATCGTTGCTATGGTTACCAAATAACGCCATATTTTATCAGTGCTGCCAGTTTCTTTTTTCATTCTCCCAACTTAACGTCATTTTTGTGATAATGAGTTGGTTTATGGTTGCGTCTGCACAATTTCAATCTTGTAGTCATTGACTAGGAAAAGAGGTTTTATTTTAATTTACGCAACCGACAGACATTCACACATTATTAAATTTATTTCCATTTGTATGATCTGTCATTTAAATTTTCCTTTAACTAATAATAAAATTGTAATTTTTATTCAGTTAATTAAAAAAAATAGGTAAGTAGTAATTTAACTACTACATTCTACGCCCAACTCTAATTAAATTAGTATTTTTGATTTATTTAAAACACTTACAACTTAATAAGACATTAATACTGAATAAATGTATTTTAACCTTAAACTTTTCTTATTTAATTAGTATCTTTTGGTCTCATTTATGGGAGAATCGTAGTAGCTGGTAATATTATTACATAGACTCGTCGTGTGAAACCACGCCCACACGCACACATGCAAAAATTTGAACGTCGAATTCGAAAATTGTTGACACGTTTTCTTTGTTATGATTGTAGGGCGACGCTCCATCTAGACATTTATATAATCAAAGGGTTTTACTTATAGAAGTGTTAGGCTATGACGGTTTTTTCCCCTATTTAAATTTTGCGGAGTTACTACAAAATGTAGTACCTATCAAGCTTTTTTAATACTCAGTTGTTTTAGCATAATTTATGGTTTTATTCTTTTTATACTTTAATGGGTACTTATTTTATTGTTAATTTATTGTTCAGAATGAAGATTTCTTCATACTAGGAACTGGTATGGGTGTTTTGATTTCCTTATAATCATTCTAATTTTAGATTTCAAACTGTAAACTAAACAATTGTTATGAGTTTCCGAGTATTTCGCATGCTGCTTATAACCATTTATTTAATACTGCTTGTAATACTTAATCATGTTTTATAACTTGTTAATGACATCGTCATCTTCCTGCCCTTATCCCGATTTATTTGGGGTCGGCACGACAATGTGTTTGTGCATATTAGGAAGTTTTCCGTGTTATCGTTAATGTTATGTATTAAACGCCATGGCGTTTGTTTGTGGTATCATTTTTTGTCTGATTTAACATTTAAAGCACAGACATAATTTTTAATTAGCCAAATTAAAAATAATTCGTTCATCACAAGCGTTTAATCTTTTTATACCTCAATAATGTTATTAACAGCATCACGCATTGAAGTGTGCATTACACATTTAGAGCAACAAAATGAAATGAAGTTATTTGTATGTAACTAAACGCTTACCTTACCCGACTACCGAAGGTGGATAAATTGCAATGTCTGAAGACTATTTTCAAAAAGTTTAAAATATTTACATATGTTCTTATTCTCAGGTAAAGAAGAAGCCAGTATCGTCAAGCCCGAACAAGTCTCGGTCTGACATATCAGAACTGATGTCGAGCTCCCTGCCTATCAACTTCGCGAACGCTCGCTCAGGCGCCGCCTCCTTCTTCAATTCTCTATCCTCTGATTGGTTCAGCGGCTCTTAGTGTTATTTCATTCGTTATATTATTATTTATTAATCGAATTTAATTTGAAATTATTTGCAACGGTCTCATATGAAAAAAACATTAATACTGCTGTAGGATTGAATTGAATGTCATATTTGACCATTGCTTACCAACAAATGTATTACCAGAATATATAATGATTATTCCAATGCAATATATCTCACATAATTTATGGATTTGTTGTTTTATTTGCAACTCAATGTAGGTTTGGAAAAGGCATGAGGTAGGTAAGTAACAACTATTAAGTACTGCAATTACAGCTGACGATAATCAAATAACAAAATACCAAAGTCAACTATAAATATTTTTATTAATAAAGAATCAGTGCAACAATCTAAATCAGATCTTAAATGTTAAATTAGTTCTAAAACTTAAAATAAATAACTACGATTTCTCATCATTCTCCTTGATCTCCCCAACTTTTCTGCCTAAGAACCTGAAGTTGTCACTGTGACCGTCGCCGTAGCCGCCGAAGTAGTTACCAGCGGGACTGGCCGCGTAAGGCCGGTCTAAGCCAGGTCGGTACTGGTTGCTGTAACCGGGTCGGTAACTGCCTTGATAACCACCCTGGTAGCCTATGTTGCTGCCGGAATATCCGGGATAGCCGGGGCGTGAGTTGTAGTCAAATCCCGGCCTGTTTGGGCGGTAACCTGCTAACAAAACAGAAATTAGATACATTGTAAGTCGGTAATAAATGTGTCCTTTATTATAGTAGCGATAATTATGTGTTTGTGACCAATTAGTTCAGTAAATAACATTATATGAACAGACTGGCTGTCTGTTGGTAAATACAGGCTATCGATGACTGCTAGAATTAATGATCATGGGGAATAGATCATAATCACTAAGATCAGATTACCACCTAATAATTGTTAATTGGTAGTTGGAAGGGCTTGACCATTGTCCTATAATATTACCATAATTTGCGGAACCCCTCATGTGTCATATATGTCCATAGAGTAATATACCCTAGAGAAGCAATGGCCGCGTCGTAGCCGGACAGCTCTAACTATGTCTCAAAACATAGTTTTGTGTCATGTCAAATCAATCATCTATCGGAAGCCAACTGATTGACAGGGGGAAAAATGGCCGAATTCGTAGTAAAATACTGCGCTTAAAAATCACTTATCTATACAAAATTAAACGGAATTATTTTTCCCGCGTGAGCTTGTTGTTTAAATTGACTTAAAAATACGTTTAATTATATAAAATGTAAGATTTTTTATACCGGGTTCAGTGTTACCACTAAGAAGGGTCGTTTGAGTTTCCCACATTTGTGGGAGATGATGATTATTTATTGAATAAGTGATTTTAAATATTTTTGTAACAATAATCACACTATAGGATGAAGATGCAGCTTGCCGTATTAAATGAGTGGAACTTATAGAACTTCCGTTAAGAAATATATGATTTAACAAAGCGAAGTATGATTTATAATAAATAATAAGTATTTAAAATGAGATTATCTCAATAATTTCACTAATAATAAAATTCTCATTCATCCCATCAGAAATTCATGAGTAAAATATTAAATTCAAATTTACAAATGATTTTTATATTTAAAAAAATTGGGTAACATTTCACATGGGTAGGCCACCCCATACCGCCATTGCAAGCTTAGATTGCCATCTTTGTCTAATCAAACTGACAGTTATGTATTTGTGACTTGTGTGACAGAGACAGATATACGTTTTTTGTTCAAATGTCAGTTTGTTGTCTAAAGTTTCAAAGCTACGTCGTCGCATCTAAAAAATGGCATCGCTTATTGCGACGCATTTGAACGAGGTTTGCTCCTCTAGGGTATATTACTCTATGTATATGTCAGAAATTGTGAAGGGTCAAGATAACATGAATACATGCATTTGTATGTATTCTAGATAGAGACTAAATTATAAAAGATATTTTTTTGTAAACCTCTCGTTTTATGCCGATGTAAAAATTGGGAGTCTCGTCTCAATTGATTAGTACCTATTCCATGAAGCATTTCAAACAGATCCTGTATCAAAGGCCGTTGTCATTGGTCCTCTTGAAACGGATAAGTGGATACAGCGAGCGTAGAGCATTGCCTTTTGAGCTACTCTTTACATCATGGAATCTAGCTTAATAGAATACCTAGTCTTTGTTAAAACTATCAAATTAATTTGTTAAAACCCGCAGACATGAATATTTTTATTTTAAGAGCTATTTATTTCTGTTTATTATAATCTAGCCACTGAAGTACGAAACTGAAAAATAATTTATCATATCAGAATATCCAAAGCTCTGACTCATACCTACTTAAACGTGTTTGCACCTAACAACGAAATGTTATTCCCACCATCAAATACCGAATCACTTTTTTGACGTCAAATCTCAGAGCAGCTACAATAGAGCGTGCGAATAATTGAGTTTTTACAAGATACACGTAAATTGTGTTATTTATGAGTAAAGTGCGATGGCCGTAGTGGTCAGTGACTCCGTATGTACGTGATCGTTTTCCACGAATACCTCACCTCCTCATTAAACTTTTATATAAATGTCTTTTGTCAGTGAATATATTTGATGGGAATGCAAGTCCGTCCAGATTGATGTATTGATAAACCGTAACGCTATAAGGAGTCCATTGTTGTCTACTTATAAATGGATTCTTTTGCATTGCATATTATAATTTCGGTATTTTCTCACGGGTAGTTTGCAACTCCATATTTCTATATAGCAACAGTTTTAGGGGTTTTGCACTAGCCAATTTCATATTCTTTCATAACAACAGTACAAAGTACACCATACCTAAGTAGCGTTTTTGATTGTAGATGAGTACCTACCATTACACAATAATATGATTTTAACGGTCTTCCCAAAAAATAGTAAGTTCTAATTAAGTAAAATAACAGTAAGTTCTAAATTAGATTTTTTTACCTGAAAAATGTTTTTATCAGAATTAAATACCTATGCTTTACTCCACTAACTTATAGACATTAGATATAATAATAATATAATCAGTAAGGCATACGTACCGCTACCGCTGTATCCCGGGTATCCTTGTCCGTAGCCGCCGTAGCTGCCCGGGTAGCCACTGCCCGCACCGTAGCCTCCTTAACACATAAATATATAATATTAGCTTCTACAAATAATTGGCTTACAAATATATTCAAGAGGATAATTTGCTCTGATTTCTTGAGTAGGTAATTATTAAAGAGTCATTAATTTCAGATGCTTCTCATTGTATGTGTCGTTTAAATATTTAAACTGTTTCAACTTGAAACCTTTGTTACTTTTACCAAAAGCATATTAAATCCTACGTAGACTACGTTAAACTAAAAAAAATTTAAAAATCACTGACCTCCAAACCCACCAGGGTATCCTCCTTGTCCTGGATATGATCCAAATCCAGGTCCACCGAATCCTTGATTACCACCATATCCGCCTCCGTAGCCAGGACTGCCTCCGTAACCCCCTAGCCCACCACCGTAACCTCCAAGCCCGCCTCCGTAACCTCCAAGCCCGCCTCCGTAACCTCCCGTAGCACCTCCGTAGCCATTGTTGTAGCCTCCGTAGACACCTGGGTTATACCCGGATGAGTAGCCAGGCCTCAACAGTCCGTAACCCCCAGTACTCCTTCTCTGACCATCTATGATGTCATTGCTTGTGTCCGCCACTTTTTGAGCGACGGTCACGGCCAAAGAACATGACAGCAAAATTATATTCTGTAAAAAACAATAAAAAATACCTAATTAACGTTGCGTTTAATGATCTTGATTTTTATCGGAATTATTAACATGGTGAAAAAATAAAGTAGGTACCGGTAAATTAATGTAAGTTTTAGGATAACGTAGAAGCTATGTAGTTAAACGTGTTTGATTCTTCTGCAGATATCTACATATAATCTTTTTACTACGAGTAACTAAGTTGTAAATATTGCTCTAGACATGTTCCAATGTTATTTAAATAAAAACTTTGACCCCTATTATTAGCAATATACGCAATACCTCTAGTATCGCTAACGAAATTGCAACACAAGTTAATTCATCGGTAAGAGAACAAAGGCTCATTGCTCAATGCACGGAGCAATTTAAACTAAGCTCAACAATGCATGTCCTCACACTCCTCTTCCTTAAGTCTCCGTGTAACTGAGGCTAACTTTGTTTACAGATGTTCTTTGTTTTCTACACAACATAATTGGCTCTGCTCTTTAATGGTTTTCGATGTTCCTAACTAGTGAACAATAGTTCCTACTAAAGGTTTGGTAACTAATGCTGCACTTTAAGACGTATTGGGAGACAGACTGCTGTCAGCATTCAACTTGTGTGAATTGTAGTACAATGTAGTTTTGCTTCTGTTAATAAGGAGATGGAACATGATTCAATAAAAATAATTGTTACTAGGTATTTGTTTGATCCTTGTCACTACAAGGAGCGTCAAAAGAATTTTCTAAAAATCTTTAAGTGCCTACCTCGTTTAGTTAAACAGACTTTCAGAAAAACTAGGTATATAAACTCCATTTTGTTTTGTGGTCGTTGACCTTTTGTTAAGTTCATCAAAACATGAACTTGTACAGTCCTCGCCTGAGGAAAATTGATTGTTTTATAGATGAAAGCTGCAGTAATGTAAGTATATGTTGCGGGATTGAAGCCTGATGTGTAGGTACCAACATTTACATCTACATTTTCATAGCACTTTTATAGCAGTAGTTTCAATGCTTAGAAAATGCAATGATGAAGAAAAACAGTAATTTTGTTTTACAGCGAGGTATTATTTAAAGATAAGTAGAAGTTATTGTTTCTTGAGTCTTTTATTTATTTTGACTTTTTTACTGATAATGACCCACTAAGTAAGTTGTAGATAGCCTACAGAGACTATTTAGAGATAATTTTCCTCATTCACTGTCACTTGAAACCTCTTTTTTTAACCTTCACCTACGTTTAAAGTTGATAACATTATACGTAGGCGCTTTTATCGTAAGATAAATATTTAATTATTGACATAGTTATGTTTTCCTTAAATAGGCGATACCTACCTTATTGTTTCTACATGTGTATGTAAGACAAATTCGTAACTCACGCTGCATTTACTTGTTTCATGTTTAAGATAAATAAGTAAGTAGTTACAGAAGTACTTAATTATTTTGTTTGTTAACTGGTACCTGTCTATTTCTATTTCCAGAGCATTTAATTTGCCTATTGGTGGATCTTTAGGGGGCTTTTTTAGAAGACACTTAATTCGAATATTTTGGCAGTTACTAAGACCTTAGCTTGCATCGCAAAATGAAAGAACCAAGTCATTATTTTATGGACACGGTAGCCATGAAAGGAGGTTCAAAGTTCTGTCGCAGCTTTATGGTTAGATCACTTAAGTCAGTAACCTTATGATATGTTTTTGTTTGAATAAGATTTTTGCAAATGTAGGTAAGGACTTAACATATTTTAGAACTAGTCTACTTACCTTTATCGCAGATAATGTTGGAATTGAGTTTATTTATTCGGGAAATAACCCCCGTAATAATCTTTGTTATTCTATCAAAAACATAAGTTTGAAGGTTGCTTATACGCAAAAAAAACAACAAAATCTAATATTAGAAAGATACAATCGTACAGAACGTTTCTATTAAAATTAATATTTTGGATAAAAAGTTATCGCATGATCTGTACAAATACGCTTAGCGCCCTTAGGCGATAGGTTGGCGCCTAAGTACAGACGACAGCAGGTCAACGTATACGAATCTGACAAAATTTACCAATCGAATATTAACCTACTACCCCTATTGTGATAAGGTTGAAAATTGATTTGACAGATTGTGCAGAAATTTGACAGATTGTGGTAACTTGATTTGCTGTCGTCTGTACAACAGAGTTGTAACTTGATATCAGTAATATTTGTGCCTTCATGGTTTTTATAATAATCGCTTAAAATCAAGGGATTTGATGTTTCCAATGCCTACGTGTAGTTTTGTAAAAAAATACAATTGTCGGTAGATTTATCACAATCAAACGCCTGTCCCAAACTGTGATGTATTACAATTTAATTACCAGATATTGAAAAAAGATAGCAATATCAAGATCAAACGGCCAATTCGACAGTTGATAACATCTTAACAATCCGTTAGATTAGGTATCGTGAAAATCTAATCATTGCGATAAGGCTATCAGTGAACTGAATTAGAAACCCGCTCTTTTTTTAGACTTTATATTGTATAATTTAATCGTTTTAAATAATTATAATTTGAAGAAATAAATGATCAAAAGAGGTCTAGAAGACGAATTAAAAAAAACTTTTTATATGAAAGCAATTTTGAAGTTGATGCTAATTTTCACACTTTTTCACGAAACATATTTTTCAGTGTATTCGTTTTATATATAAAAAAAACTATTCGTTAACGAAATTATTCACTTCACTATTTAAAAAAAATCGCTCACCAAGATATTCATGATCACTGCGATCCGCACTTCACTGTGATCTGTTTAACAATGATCATGATCTGTTGATCTCAGCATTTATATTCTCACTTGTGTATGAGGTTTTTTGTCTTATACAATGATAGATCGTCAGTCTTAATTAATGCGGTTGTAAAATTGTTTGTACACATTGTTTGGGTTTGATCTAACGGATATTACGTGCAAAATTATGGAGTAAAGGTGCGTCTACATATGTGATGCAATGCTATTTAATAATAGGCCAAAAATGCTAATTCAAATATTTATTTGTTGTGAGTTGTTCTTAACTATGTTGTGATTTAAAAAACAGGCATAACAAATTAAGACTTAGCATAACACTAAACAAACAAGAAGCTCTTAAAAAGGATTATAAATGGATTAATTGAAGGTATTTCTTAATTTAATCGCATAAGTGATAAAGCCGTTATAATCAGGACTTATTTGACAAAACTATCATTTTTCACTGGAAGCGGAATACCTTGACCGACACAAATTCTGTGAAAACGAAGCAATAAAAAAATTACCTTCTAGACTTGTGGGAACACTTGTTTGATAAAAGTAACTGGTTATAAATAATTTATATCTAATTGTAGCTAATAAATAATGATAATAAATAATCATGGAAAAATCTTTAAACAATTTCAGTTTAAATTCATTCAATGCATCTGTTACCTATTTGGAAGTCGTTTGAAATTTTCTTCTGTTATGTAGACGATGCCTATAAGTACTTCGCTTAAAATGATTATCGAAGTACGACACGAGGAAATGCAGAGGAGAGTTAGGAAATTATTTGATAATTATTGGGGAAGTTATACTTATTGTTGTCGTAACATGTACGAACTTGTTATGAAATATTATTTTTGCCCTATTTTTTATATTAGATTAGATTTTGATAGCGATCGCGATATAATTTCTACACAAGTATGAAGTAGGTGAGATTAAAGATTTTCCTATCTTTCTAATAGGTAGGTACAGCTAAAATAATATTTTTTTATTAATGTTTAGGAATTGAAACACTTATCCGAGCATTTTTTTATAATTTGCAACCTTTTCATTATCATATTATAATTCCATTTATGAGAACTGGCCGCTCTGAAAAAAAAACAGCCGAATGGAACGCTATTTGAAAAATTTTAAATTTTGACAGCGCGGGGCAAAGGACGCGTGACGCATTTTCAATTGTTTTATTTGCTAATTTATAATGTAAATTGATTTTAGTTTTTTTTTTGTAGAACTTATAATTTAATTATTTACTATAACACAATATTATGCAAGTGTGTGGAACATACAATATATGTTTTTGGTAAGTGTTTTATTTATTGTTTTCTTATGTTTCGTAGTAAGTATAGTTTTGTTAGAATATAGGCAATATAATGACAGAAACTTACTAAAAGGAAATATTTGTTGCTGTACTTTGTACCTATAAGATACACTGACGCATTTACTATCATATAGATTTTTATCATCATCAATTGATTAGAGATAATTTGTTCCAACATGGCCCAAGCATGGCCCATTGTGTACACGGCAATATGTTTAACCTAGTTATATACTTGTAGGTAATGTAATGGCGGCTTTTAAGGAAGAGAAAGTTTAGAATGAGGATCCATAAGGAATATGAACGGAGGACCAGTAATTAAATATTATCACGAGCTATGTCCTTGAGGACCACGCTGCACTGAATGCGAATTCAAATGTAAGTATCAAGGTAAGTTTTATTGTCTTTTATTATTGGATTTTTTAGGAAATTAGTATAAAATTTAATAAAAATATTTATTTTGAGATTTTTTAAAGAATATTAAAGAGTACCTAATCGAAGGTATTGTTGTTATTGTTAATAGGAAACTCGTATTTACCCATTATCGTACAGCTACCGAGATAATAAAGTACGTATTTGACAATATAGATGGCGCAACACACCTCAAAGATATTATTTAGATTATTTTAAAGTCCTAATAATTTCCTGGTCCTCATCAAATAATCGACAAATAAGATTTGTTCGAATTGTATTATCCTGAAAATAGTTAGCACAACTATAATCACGACTTTTGTTGGCTAGTGTATTACGGCCGTTCCCAATAACCTATCTAACTCTGGATTTGCTTACCAGAGATAGGAATTTGACATTACTTGTATCTATAGGACTAATGTCTAAATTTTATCTCTGGTAAGCAAATCCCTAGATAGATAGGTTATTGGGAACGGNTAATAAATAATGATAATAAATAATCATGGAAAAATCTTTAAACAATTTCAGTTTAAATTCATTCAATGCATCTGTTACCTATTTGGAAGTCGTTTGAAATTTTCTTCTGTTATGTAGACGATGCCTATAAGTACTTCGCTTAAAATGATTATCGAAGTACGACACGAGGAAATGCAGAGGAGAGTTAGGAAATTATTTGATAATTATTGGGGAAGTTATACTTATTGTTGTCGTAACATGTACGAACTTGTTATGAAATATTATTTTTGCCCTATTTTTTATATTAGATTAGATTTTGATAGCGATCGCGATATAATTTCTACACAAGTATGAAGTAGGTGAGATTAAAGATTTTCCTATCTTTCTAATAGGTAGGTACAGCTAAAATAATATTTTTTTATTAATGTTTAGGAATTGAAACACTTATCCGAGCATTTTTTTATAATTTGCAACCTTTTCATTATCATATTATAATTCCATTTATGAGAACTGGCCGCTCTGAAAAAAAAACAGCCGAATGGAACGCTATTTGAAAAATTTTAAATTTTGACAGCGCGGGGCAAAGGACGCGTGACGCATTTTCAATTGTTTTATTTGCTAATTTATAATGTAAATTGATTTTAGTTTTTTTTTTGTAGAACTTATAATTTAATTATTTACTATAACACAATATTATGCAAGTGTGTGGAACATACAATATATGTTTTTGGTAAGTGTTTTATTTATTGTTTTCTTATGTTTCGTAGTAAGTATAGTTTTGTTAGAATATAGGCAATATAATGACAGAAACTTACTAAAAGGAAATATTTGTTGCTGTACTTTGTACCTATAAGATACACTGACGCATTTACTATCATATAGATTTTTATCATCATCAATTGATTAGAGATAATTTGTTCCAACATGGCCCAAGCATGGCCCATTGTGTACACGGCAATATGTTTAACCTAGTTATATACTTGTAGGTAATGTAATGGCGGCTTTTAAGGAAGAGAAAGTTTAGAATGAGGATCCATAAGGAATATGAACGGAGGACCAGTAATTAAATATTATCACGAGCTATGTCCTTGAGGACCACGCTGCACTGAATGCGAATTCAAATGTAAGTATCAAGGTAAGTTTTATTGTCTTTTATTATTGGATTTTTTAGGAAATTAGTATAAAATTTAATAAAAATATTTATTTTGAGATTTTTTAAAGAATATTAAAGAGTACCTAATCGAAGGTATTGTTGTTATTGTTAATAGGAAACTCGTATTTACCCATTATCGTACAGCTACCGAGATAATAAAGTACGTATTTGACAATATAGATGGCGCAACACACCTCAAAGATATTATTTAGATTATTTTAAAGTCCTAATAATTTCCTGGTCCTCATCAAATAATCGACAAATAAGATTTGTTCGAATTGTATTATCCTGAAAATAGTTAGCACAACTATAATCACGACTTTTGTTGGCTAGTGTATTACGGCCGTTCCCAATAACCTATCTAACTCTGGATTTGCTTACCAGAGATAGGAATTTGACATTACTTGTATCTATAGGACTAATGTCTAAATTTTATCTCTGGTAAGCAAATCCCTAGATAGATAGGTTATTGGGAACGGCCGTAAGTCTATGTTTAGTATGTACTTCAAGCAAACTTGGGATTACCAAGCAGTCTGCAATACTCAACAAACGTACTCAATATTATTAACCCATTATGTTAATGCATAAAGGCACAATGATATAATAAAATGTGAATATCTTATTCGATCCTTGCGCCACCAATTATCCTTGGCCGTAATTGTCACAATACTCTAGACAGCTATTCATTGTGCCTTAAGCGTAACATAGTTGTTGAGTCATTTTATTATATCTTAACACTGTCTTCCGGATTGTCTTTATATATTTGTATACGTAGCAATTAATAGTTTGTCTAAGGCCGTACGGTAATTGCCGTTTCTTGGCTGTTACCGAACTTAGCCCATTGGGTATAGGTATAGTCGATTATATTAATCGATCAGTAGGTTTTTCCTACATTGGAATCTGTTGATAAGACTATGTTTTTGAGTAATAACATTCAGACAATATCCGCATAGTATTAAGATGAAACTTTTTAAGTATCTTCGGAGTATTTCAAAAGGTAAAACTGACAACAAACCCTTATTACATGTCTTAAGATATCCTGCTATGACAAATTAATTTAAAAAATATGAATATTTGCATAATATATTTATCAGCAAGTTAATTTCATTATTGTCATGTAACGTGTTAAATAATTTCGATACTCTTGTCATTTCGTGAATAGATTATTTTTATTTCATTTGTTTGAATACTTAATTCGGCGTTCGAACAAAGCAATGAATAACAAAGGGTGATTTATTAAACTGTATGACATAAACGGCGTTGATACCAAAATGTGTTTGTATAGCATGATATTTAATTAATTAACAATATGGCTGTAACGTATCAAGATAATAGATATTGTTAGACTTGAAAAATAAAATTAGATTTTAATTATATTTCATTAATTTTCACAAAAATATCGATGTGGTTTCGATGCATTTATTAATTCCTATTATTTACGGTGGTAAAATAATTGAACGTATACCCCTGTAAACGCTTAGCTGAATTGCGTCTACAGCTCTAGACCAGTTTTGTTATCTATGAAATCAATTTGAATTATAAACGTGATACGTACAAATACTATGACGTCATTTTTACAAGCACAAAATTGTACCCATTAGGGGTTTTTCCAAGATTTTCTACCTTTATTTTATATTGCTTTTTCTATATAAATTCGGCTTTCAAACTGCATGAAATAAAACTTTATTATTTCTTCAGTATTTCACAAGTTATTTCGTATTTTTTGGACTTTATTCACATATATTCGTGAAGGTTGTTTTTCTTTACTATTTGCGGATATTGTGATAAGCGCGTGATTCGTATCTCATTGTGAATAAAGGAATTGGAATTTCTATAATTAATGATATCTTAATTATTGTAAATGGTTCCGAAGACTATATCAATGTTTAAACTTTCTTGAAATTTCTTCAATATGTTTTTTCAAATTTACACATTATTGAAATAAATATTCGGAATAAATACGAGTCCTAAAAATAAAGCAAGCGTGATGTTATGGTGTTCGGCCACGGTTCAGAAGATTTCGTGAGAAAAAAATGTTTCACCTTACTTGCCTCAGTTTGAGCTACTCAAGGTATTTTATTACAACGAAAAAATATGTTAAATATTTGAATACAATGTAGGGAATTGCGAATTGTAAGAATTTGAGTACGTGTAGGGTCGTGGAACTCAATATTACATGGGTCATTGTCATAACCGCACAAAATTGTGTTACAGGTGGAAAATTATAGTTTAAATGTTTATTAGGGAGCATAGTCTAATGTTATAATAAAGATGATATTCACTATTACATGATTACGTATTTAGAAATACAGATAAAATAAAAAATAAATATATACAAAATAGTTTCGAATGAAAAGTCCGTTTCAGTGGACTGTTACTGTGCTCTCTCTTCACATAAATTTGAAAATATAAAAAAATATATATAATTGTTTTAACTTTTAAGGAAATTTTCCTAAACTAGACATTTTGTTTAACAAAATAAGTAAATGACAAAAAAATTGGATTAAAATCAAGACACTTCCTGCAGTCTAAAATAATGTTACTAAAAAAAACATCCATTCGATGGACTTATGTATTTCCACTAGATAGTTGCGAAAAAAATATTTTTTTGTGAACTGAACATTATTTATGAACACGTTAAATACTCAGTTACCCCCGCGCAGCATCAGTTTGCTGTTGAACGATGCACCAATAAAGTTACAGGTGATCGTAGGTAAATAGTTGGCTGTGTCAAAGTTGAGTGCTTCTTTTCGGTTCCTTCTGAATTTCGGTAAGTAATATCTTATTAATTTAGAGTTTTACATAATAGTTTAGA
>NWSH02000537.1:2740707-2758769 GCA_002382865.2 Heliothis virescens
CTGTATCAAACCTGAACACCAAATAATGCACCAAAGACTAAGTACAATATTTGTCATATCGAGAGAATGAAGATTATACTGTCCACCAAAAATACATAAATCTTTTCGGTTTGACAAAGAGAAGATTTTTTTTCTTTTGCTTAATGACACCTTATTATATTTTGTGATTTGTTTATAAATAAAGAAGTTTTAATATTATTATTGTTAGTTAATTTGATATGTTGATTAATTTCTTACTTAATTGCACTTTTTAGTACATTCGTAGACGCCTATCTTTCCGTAGAACAATAAAAACGTTTTTTTAAATAACTTTGTAATCCTTTACTTTGATCTCAACACAACAATTATATTATTTTGACTGAATCTTTATTTAAAAAAATGTTTAATTCTTTAAAAAAACAATATTTTTTTATTTTTTTAAATTTAGTCCCTGTTTTGACAATGACCCACATAGAGCACACGATGAACAACCTTCAACGATATTGGTTTAAAATAAACAATTTAATCAAATAGAATTACTCAGTATGTACCAACTAAAGTCTAAAGATTTCCCAAATTAGGTCTAACGGCTTTACAGCCGGTGTCATTGATTCATTAACAACATTTCACGTCATTATCTCCATAATACGGCAGTAGCGGATGACCTCGTGGGGTAAACCCTTTAGCAAGAAAAACGATAACTCACTATCTGACACAGATCTGGTCAATACCATTTTTAAATTTCGACAAGGATTCTGGCGATAATTTAAATAATATTATGGATTTTGGTCATATTTCGATTTCTTCTAAAAATTATTTAAATAAATGTTCTTTGGCTATGTTCTAATGTAGAGCTGGCTATAAGTTAGGCTATTCCTCGTACTTTCTTAGATATTGTGAACCCAATCATCCATAAAGGATTCTTCCTGGCATTGCCATCTCCTTTGGGGCTATTCACGACGTAATTTCTATTTTATGACATCCATTCGAAAGCTATTTTGGCCGAACGACCGTCTGACATTCTCTTACTGACATGGAGGACCACTTTTAATCCCAACTTCCTCTCAATATTAGATGCTCCTTCATGAAACAAATACTTTATATCTAAACTAGGTGATTAATCTGTTTATGTTTAGCTTTCTTTTGAGAAGAAAATTTAAATAAATCGACTTTAAGATTTACACAGTGTGTTTCATAAAACGTGCGACAGAGAGATGAGAGATGTCTTTAAAAGAGGAAAACAATAGTGTATATCACAAAAAACTAAAGACGTGATTAACTAAAAGCAGATTACGCAGCGGACAGCCAATCCGTCGTATCGTGACGTATTGTAGACGAATGGGATTGGCCGATGTAGCCGGGCTCCGGCCACCGGATTAGTTAACGCAATTAGCGGCTTAGTGTTCTTATCAGGTAAAGTACCTATTCAATATTCATAGTTACTACAGACACCATGTTTAATTACACTCTCAGTCAAACACAGTTAGTACCAATTTGGTAAATAAGATGGATTCACTTTTTTATTAATAGTCGACTAACCCTTAAATCTCCTTGCAAAGTCTTAAACTAAATTATAAGATGGAGAAACTGTCATGGCTGCAGGGAATTTTGCATTTAGCTGTAGGGAAAAGAGGTAATTTTTTCCTCAACCACGTCCGTACATGGTTGCTTTTTTGCCTGAAAAGAATAAAACTACGGATATTTCCTTGCTCATGTGCCCAAAGTAAATATAGCTGTTGAAATAGCTTTTTTTAGCCTACTTTATTGTTAGTGCAATCTGTCCCCATTGTGCTTGTAAATCACTGGCTTCCTGTCGTTGCTGTAAAATGAAATAGTTTATTGCTCTCTACCCTTACCCTTTACAATTGCACAGGGAGTTTTCCTTCATCTTTAGAGGCGGAAAAATGATGCCTGCGTTCTTGCCAATACATTCATGTATTTTTACTAAGATAGAGGTCGAAAATAGCCTGAATTGCTTCGAGAAAAGGATGGTACGGCCGTGCCGCTTTTTCTGCTTGACTTGGCGGGGCACTGCCGTGCCCCCTGATGAGAAAAGCAAAGCGTACGTGCAGTCGATTAATTAAATTTTCATCATAATGTAAGTTGAGATTGATTTGTTCCAGAAGTTTTTCAGTCAAAGGCAAGACCATTTTGAATAATGCGGGCTACAAAAGATTCCGTATAGTAAAGTTACTACTTTTATTACGTCTTATATAGTATTTTTTTCATTGTTATTTAGTAAAACCTGCAAAAATTTGAAACAAATACAAATTTTATGACAATACGGATCTCTAATTCGATAGGCCATAATTAAATAACAAACATATCAAAAACACGTTCGTATTTACAACGTTAAGTTGGGATTATTCGCATTAACTCTCTGTTTCTAGGAATCGTTAATAAGCTGTAATGGATATCGCGATTACAATTACCTATCAATGATAACATTGGACACAGGACCGTAAAATCTAGTCGTGTAGGTACACTCGAAAATACCAATAAACAAGTACATTATAAATATATTAAATACTCCTGATACGTGTTGTTTAAAAACTAAGCACCGGCTTCCTGAAATAATTACTTAGATTTAGAAGTCATTAACCGCATTACTGTATCCTTTGAAGTGAAGGCCTAAAAGGAGATAAGGAAAAATATTTACAATGCATCGATTTGCCTAAAACCTACATACCTATGTTGAATGGTCACATGACCTTGCTGATAGTTTTGCGTTTTGATTAATGACAGGCAAATATTTTTTTGCGAATTTTGTAACAAATTCCGTTTAATAATTTGAAGGGCAGGAAGATATATAAGATCTGAATGCTAATTTCAGGAAAAATATGTTATCCGATTCTTTATTAATGGGCTATCAAACCCCTGTAGGTATATGTAAAAGCATAAATATCAATGAACGAAGAGAGAGGGTTAAAACAGGGTATTGATGTGGTTGTTACGGGTATTGATTGATGCAAATAAGTGTTTCTAATTCGGTTTGCTACTGGAGGAGAATTGTAGGACAACATGCCCGTCAAAATAAAACAAAGTTTGGCGCAGGAACTTGATAAGTAGAGTTTTTGCATATTTTAGTTTGCAATATGATTGAGACTGTAAGAGCTCGTGGCTAAGCAACAGGCACATAGGTTGACAGATCAATAGTAATAACATGCAACGATCGGCATGGTTAGATCGTGGATTGGGGGTGACCAATTAACCATCTTCACAATTCCTCTGTGTTTCGGAGGCAGGTGGGTCTCAGCTCTCATCTCTGTCATATGCAGTCACTCCATGTAAAACGCTTGTACTCGGTTGCATCCAGTCAGTCTGGAAGCCGGCCCCAAGGTACATAGTTGAGAAAAGGTTAGTCAGATGAAATATGATTTGGATCATCGTCTATTTCTTTGGTTAATCACGTGTACTACCTACTCATAAACAACGACACGTGTGACAATTTCAACAGTCATAAAAACCAGTAGGCATATTAGCAGCATTTTTTCTTTATTTTTCACATATATATACCTAATCAATGACAGATAGATGGTATCAGAATTTATTAAATTTACGTCATTATGTATTATCATTAGCTCCGCCTGACTAGGTTACAAATCTAGTATGATCACGTAAGCAACGCAGGCACAGCTGACTAAAAAAATACACGTACTTTGTTGAATCACTTGCATGATCCCATTTGGTGGTACCAAATAGGTTTAAAGGCCAAACATTAAGTGCACAAGGCAGCTTTTATTGCAAGCCAATTACGTAATATACTTACAAATGTTACGTTTGTAATCGGCTTCGTTAGGTCCCTAGCAAACTGTTCTGTAGATATTTGTGGTTGTAGTTAAACTACAGTATCTGTTGTTATTATAAATGAATTGCTTCGTAAACAAAATATTTCAATTTTGTATTTTATTCGGTCAACTAGTACTAATGGGTGGAAAATACAGTTAATTTTTTTAAAGAACGAAAATTACAGGAATTCTAATAATCTGAATTATCGTCTGTAGTAAAAGTGCAGACCTTAAAGAAAGGACACAATACATTACTCTACAGTGGACTCACTATTGATATGTATTATAGTTTGACCCTGTAAAAAATAAAGGTTGGTTGCGTGTGCGCCACCTACCGCAGACTACTTGAATTGATTACGTGACGCTGGGTAGGACGTGACGATGTGGACAATATCGACTGTTTATATTCAAAGAAATCTATGTACATTTTATGCTATATGTACTGAAAATATGCATCTATCAGGTTTAATTTATTTAAGTTAAAGTTTTACAATTTAAATAAACTAAGCCTACTTATATATATACAAACTTAAAACTACTATTAATTACTAATATATACAAACTAATATAAAAATGTACCTAAAAAAAGGGGAACATGAGTGATGTTAGGCGTGGAAGTATTCCACCATGCTAATTCTTTCACCAAAGAATAAGCCAGCCCTCTGGTCATGTGAAGCGTCAACGAGCCTTTTGGCTAAGTCCTTGAATAGGTCACTTCGTACCTATATCTTGTCAATACCTAGAGGTACTGTATCCGTCATTAAACCTAGTATGCAAATCATGTGACATAGTGTTTAAAGGACAAAAATATCGTAAAAAAATATTCACAATGTCATTGCTGACGCAACAATTCCTTAATTAGGTACGCAGAGATACTGACGTGCATATAAAGAAAATTCTCAGAAAATCAGATTAGACTTTTTAGGACAAAATGATTAATTTTTAACCAACCAATCGCATTGTTGAATGAATCAATAACCTTACTAAAAATACTTTATTATCAATGTAGCATTCCAGTATGTAATTATGATATTATAATAAGGGATTTTTGATTCAGACCCGATTATGATAGCATCTTAGATTGTTCTGTATTCCAATACCAGTTTATTAGCCGATCTTCGGTCTAAAGAATTTAATCTTTTAAGAACAGTACCAGAACATAGATTCACTTACTTACAATGATATAGGTACAATTTGAACTTCTTGAGCTTCTTATGTTTAATAGTTCGATATAGGATTGAATTACTCTTCTCTTCCTAATATACATCTTTTTAATTTACGCTAGGTGCAACGCGCTATAACTCTCTGGCATAACAAGCGTGATATTAGGCTTTATGGTATATTCTAAACATATTGCTCAATATCTAGTTATTTCTGAAGCCCATAATAAAGTAATTTAACAGCATTGTGGTAATAAAATGCCGTAATCGGCTCTACGAGACCTCAATGTAAAATGGTAAAGCGTAGGTGACACGGAGCGCGGTCCTTCGGGTATTCCGGACCTTTGCTGGCTGTCTTTAACGGTGTTAATCTATACATATAATAAAATCGTAGGAACGTCAAAACTGTACATTGAATATTTTTTAAAAAGAATACTTGGAGCGTGATCTGTAGTCGATACTGAACCCAAAAATATAGTTTTTAGAATTTTTGTCTGTTTGTCTGTTTGTCTGTTTGTCTGTTTGTCTGTATCTATGTCCGGGATAAACTCAGAAAGTACTGCATGGATCTACTTGAAATTTTGCATGAATATTGCTTAGAGGTCTGGTCAGGACATAGGCTACATATAATCACGCTATCACCTCCAGGGGGTGAGCAATGAACCATTATTTCTGTTAACCTTTCTACAACAGCGTGTGAAAAAGCAGCACATATCTAAATGTTGCTTATTAGTTGATAAGGCTATTATCAATCTTTAACAAAAAAATCACACCTTTTCTATAATTAACTTGGGCAGAAAATAAAATTTTAAAATACTGTGTTTAGTTAAGGTTAAGGTGGCTCCATCTATGATCTATAAAATACAACAAAATTGTCAATGCTGGTGGGATTGGTAAAATGACCTACCATACAAATTCGTATGTGCATTTTTTGTACTAAATCATATACCTGTTTTACATCGTCTAATTTTTCGATAAAATAGGTACCCATTTAAATATTGTTTATCCCGTGTCATGAAAAAAACCGCTATAGTCAAAATTTTAAACGGCTCCATCTAAATCGTTTTTCGAATACTAACGTCAAATTGGAGAATATTAGCAGAATAAGTAATTACCATTTATAATCATAGATGGAGCTGTGCATTTTTTTCATAAACAAATCGGGCTGGTGTTTTGTCTTGCAGTAAAGTAGCGGCATAAAATAACATGGACTGTGAATACTACATCTTTGGTGCTTTTTGTTCTTAAATAAACTTTTGTTTTTTGCAAAAGATGTAACGTTTATGACCCTACAAAAAAGAGAAACATTCATCTTTCGCAAGCGCGTGGCAATCGTGAGGCAAGGTTGGATACTATTATAGATTATAGAAACTATAGGTGTCCTACAGTTTGAGAAACAGGCCTAGACGCAAAGTGTACACTAGATTTTGCGATTGAATCGATGTAAAATGATTTATCGCAGTCTTTGAAAATGCACAACTTACGCGTCAAAGAAATATACTTTCTACTTCTGAAAATTATATCAAAGAGCCACAGTCAGACAGTAGCCGAGTTTTAAACAACATTTTCTAGATAATTACGCTTTCGGCCAGTTCCACAGGTTACAGATAGAGTTCTAGATATCTATCTGACAGATCATGCCATAGTCATGTTTTTAATTTTGACTGCTTTTCTATGGCAGTATCTATTAGATAGCTGTCTAGAACTTAATCTGGAACCTACGAAAATAGAACTTAATATCATTAAGTTCGAAGGACAGAATAATGCCATCAACGGTTTTTTGCAAAATGGGCAAATATTTTTGCAAACACACATTCCCAACTTAGACTCTCGAGGTCTTCTCCGTGCATTAACAGCTTCCTTAGTGTCTTAGGACCTGACCAACCACTTAAAGTGTTACCATTGCTGCCACATAGGCACATTTTTATGTTTTGTCCAGGAGAGTAGAAAAAGAACTGCCAATTAATTGACTAGAATGTAGATACTTATAAGTTACAACCAAAACATATATATCATGCCAGTGATGCAACTTCAGGTAAACTTTCTTACCCAGCGTCTGGCAGAATAAGCACTATCAGCAAGTCAAACTGACGCTTGAGAACTAATGCCATGTAACGTGTTGCAAATTCTTAATACTTTGGGAGCTTGACAATCGTCCCCTCTACTTTCACCGAAAATTTACAATGTTAATGCACAAATTAAATCATGAAATTGTTTGTTACGTGCGATGGTTTGGTCGCGTGGACGTCTTCACTAACTCTTAGTGGTTGACATGCTCATTCGCTTCTACAGCTTAACTGGAGGATTAATCCAACATGGTTACTTATGTAATTGGAGGCGGTGGCCTCTCGCGTCCGGCTCGGGTTCAAGCCATGGTCCGACCATCGTAGGCGTGGATCTGAGCACGGTGAGTTTCGGGGGGCTCATCGTCTTTCCATCTCCTAAGAGACATTAGGCCCGTATCGGCGGCGCGTGTTGTACCACACACTTCTCAGAGAGAGTCAGCAAACTCCAGTGGGGCCCCCTAGGGCCAAAGCCTGCTGGGGCTGCGGGATTGTCCGAAAGAGTTATCCGGGCCCTGGTATACAAAAGGCTTAAGAAGAAACACGGTGGTAAGACATGCCGCATCCACAGCGGGAGCGGTCATCCTATGATTCCCCACCGAAAAAAATGAAAGAAGATATATTTAGCGTCACTGTCGATCTTTTTCTGCATCAAGTTATGTGAAGCTACATTATTTTTGGCGTATAAGGTCAACGTGGTCGTTCTTGATTAGAATTGATATACTTCATACTAGCACCGATGGCCTGCTCTTGCAACGGCAACTCTTGCACTAACCTGAGTGTTATTAAATGTTCAGCATACGTATGTAGCAGTATGGTATGTTTAGAATTGTCTTTCAGAGGTATGTGTGTCTACGATAATATTATCGTTGAATGGTCAAATGATTAGCAGAAACGGGAGCAAAACACTTGAGCCAAGGTGATCAAGTCTGGTTTGGTCGTTCGTCAGAAACTTCAGAGCAGTTTGACGGATTAGGTATCCACATTCTATCGCTCTTCCTGTTTCTACGTCATGAAAAAGATGGCATTAAGACTTTCACCCTAAGAACATTTCAATATAAAGGTTCCGCGAGTTTGGCAGTGATGCGCAGTAGGTATACAACACAAATGTTTCTGCTGATCTACTCGCTTTAGCAAATAGTAACAAATTAAGAACCTAAATTGTGACACAAATGTCTGGCAAAACTGCAAGTTTTGTGCTCGAACACATGCTAGCAGTAGACTCGCACAGATGAGCACATATTTGTTCGAGGACTAATGTGAATGTTTCTGTGAAAATCATTAAATGATGTGTGTGACAGCGTGAGAAAGTTTGAGACTTTTAGTGACTAAAACCAATCGAGTTCCTTCTTGAGCCCTTCGTGTACTCAGGCCGCGGTAACTCTTGCGAATAATCCCGCAGCCGTGAAAATCCACCTTAACGTAACTATGAAAGATAATTTACTTCCAGCGACTATCTATCTTTCTGGCTTCTGACTTTGTGATACCTTTGCACGATTCAAAGCTTACGAACCTAGATCGGCCAACCCGTGTGGCTATTAGTAGGTAATCTGCTAGCTCATCAGTTGCTTACATATTTATTGTAGTGTAGTGGGATGAATACATCTACGGTAGGTAAGGTATTTTGGCAGTTCTATATCGCTCGCGTAGACGAAGTCGCGGGCAACAGCTAGTAGTCAATAATAGGATAAATAAAGTTTTAGTTATAATCATTTTACAAATGTGAACGATATTTAACACAGTGTCAATGTATTTCTATTAAAATCGTCCATAATATCTTTATGATATTGAAACAACAGTTCTAGAAACTTGCATTTTATTATTTAATACAAAACTGATCACATTGTTGTGTCGTGTGCTTACGCAATCGTCATGATAGGTGAAACAACAATTTTGATATAGATCTTTATCATTCAAGATCCTGATGATAAGGATTTTTGATCGATGATAAAGTATTTAATGATTTAATCGGTATGATATTGCATCAATAAACCACTTGTACCTAACATTTAACATGCCGTTCAGACAACAATGAAATATAGGTGTCATAAGCAATTACAAAAATCCCCGATATCGAGGACTTTTGCATAGATAGAAGAGTTTAAAGTTCAACAAAGTAATTATAAGTTTGAGTTGCTATAGTGACAATTATTATGGTGATTTCTTTCGTACTTTATCACTGAATGGTCACGTTTTCTTATAGATCCCTTACGTTTTCTTATAGATTTCTTATAGATTATAGACCCCCTTACTGCCAGTATAGGGGATCTTGGTGAACTTGGGCATTAGTTTTATACCATTTTACCACATTAGCCAGTCCTAACAAAACGTTCACCCAACGATGTTAACGGCTGATTTACCTTAGAAGTGGGTAACACAGTTGAATGGAACACTGAATACTTACTATAGAAACGGAACTATTACCTGAATAGAATCCACTTAATTAGTTCCCGCGGAGGAAATGCGCCATCTACGAGCCCATTGTTCGTTTGCTCCCGTGATTTTTGTCCGGGACACTCCATGGTAGGGTTAGCAAAAGTTTGGTCGAAATTTTAAGGATTTAATGAGTTCTTTGTCCTTTGTTAAACGGATTACCATTAGGTTAGGTAGATATAGTATGCTTTGAATTCGAAAAATATTTAATGCAGTGTTCAAGTACTTTGCATTTGTTTTTTTTTGTTACAAAATGTTTAGGTATATTCCTAATAATTGTTATGCATTTTGTGTTATAGGTATACTATGAAAACAAGCCTAACTCTATCACTTCGGGTGATGCATCGATCCTGAAGCAATATATTTATTACTACTTGATAATAAATAACCTACATGATTCACATGTACTATAAAAATTGGAAAACAATTTGGGATCTTTCCTAAACCACATTTTACATAGTCACTAGCGTGCCAGTCTAGGTCCGGGTAGACAAAAGACGCATTTAGGTTCATCCGGGCGCTCCCGGATAAGTAAAGCAAAAAACCCGGTAATTCTGTACGTTATTACGTATTGTTCTATTTTATGAGCTAATAGTTCTTTGAATCAAGCTTTGAAAGTCGTGGCGGTGGATGTTGTTGATATTTTTTATACAAATGAACGCTTTTCAGAATTTAATTGTTATTTTTGTCGATTACTGAAAGAAAAGGTCTTTTTGTTTGTTTTGCTTTTTTTAATCTTAATGCGACTGAAATACCCTTGGGATTAGAAGACCCTTATTTGGAACATGATGACGCGGGTTTGCTTAAGTGTTTTTGAGTTATATTTAGAGCTGTTAAAGGAAGGAAAACATACGGAAGAATGGACTTGCAAAGCTCTTCATTGTGTTACACTGGAAAAATCCTTATCTGGAATAGTAGTTATGTAGAGATTTTATAAGCAAATGAGAAAAAGTCAATGGCAATACAGACAACTATAAGAACTCACTACTTGATGATGTATGGGAAAAGTAGTTCAAATAAAGCTATTTTTTGTTTTCCTGTTATGTAATTATATCTACCAATACCTGTAGCAACAACGATGATGGTAGGTATATTAGTTGCAAAATGAAACTAATATTATATTTTTTTTGTAATCAATCTTGATTAATATAATATTTTAGAATTTACACAAGAAGGTTTATCATATTTCCATGAAAACGTTTCGTTAATCATGTAATCCACAGATATAACTACTTATTTAATATTATTCTAGTGATAGGTAGGAGCCTAGGCTCAGAAGATGGACTTTGTTTATGTGTTTTTTAAAAGCTCTCTCTTATTGTAGTTCCCGTAGTGATTTCATAATAAAAGTCCGTCTTAGTACGCATTACAGCAATGATTCATACAAATGATGCTTTCGAAATACGTAGCAAATCAACTCCCTAACTTGGTATTTCGTGGTTTGAAACATGATCCTTTGAGGATCAATGCTTTATGCTGGTAATATTGCACATTTACAGCAGTGTAGATGCATAAACAGATGTCATTTGCAGCTGAAGTAGATCTCGTCAGTGCCAATGGCAGTATTGGGGCAGGTTACGATGTGATACAACGGAAACGTACCTGTTTGTTTGGCATAGTTCCAATACAAACCTGTAGATGGAAGATACAATGGCTGTCTGAAGGAAAACTATATAATACTTATTTCTGACAAGGACAAAAATCTAGACCTTCGGGCTGATGAAAAATTCCTGAAGAGGTCGGGCGAACTCCTCTTTGATAAAACCGAAGACCTCAATATTAAAAGTTGTTCTTATGTCTAAACGGTAAACTAATAAAAAAGTTACAAGACAGTCACATAAATTAAGTTGAAGTACATTCAATTATAGTACATTACCCACTAAGAAGCAACTATTTAAGTCCTTGATAAAAATGGCAAAAGTTGGAAATTGCAGCTTTAAATAAATCTAATTAAAAGCTTGCGGGCTCAGATGGCAACTGATGTTACTACACTGACATATTGCCTCCTTAAAAATATGGAGTAAACTCAGCTATAGGTTTAACTATAGCTTTTGTTATACCCAAGCGCCCAGAACTTTATAAGCCTGTAGGAGCCTGTTTAGTAAGTATCCGCGTTTAATGGCGGCCACTGTCAAAAGTTTTAAGTAGCGTTAATTCTTTTGAGACGTTAGATTAATGCGTCGCCTAATTAAATATTTAAAAGAAAGATATTAGGCACTTGCTCCGGAACACAGTGTTTCTCTGAATAGAAATGTCTTAATTTATTTTATGAGGACCCGACAGCCCACACTATGACTTGAAAATACTTTTGACGTTAGGGCGTGGGTCTCTTTTGTTTCGTGTAAATGGTCGCTGTAATTTAAGAATTTCATAATTACCTTGCCTGTTTCAAGCTTATTATGAAAGAAAATATTAATATATTTCGTTAAAAATATCTATGCAGAATGGTATAAACGTTCGTGAACTAAGCGCTATGCATTTTGTAATTTTTACTTACAAGTTAATATAGAACACACGAAATGAAATGAAATGAAATTTATTTATTTGCTAGAATATAGGTACATAATAACATGGTCGATAAAATATAAATATGGTCTCACTATATTCGACTTATTATCAGTCATGCAAATATTTTCGCCCCTTTAAGGCACTTAAAATTATTATTAGGTAAGAAGGTACAATCAAGCAGTATTAAGATGTTATTTTTCTAGAAGGTACTCCTTAACAGAATAAAAACATTTATCAATCAACCAATTTCTTAGAGATTTTTTAAATCTATTCAATGGTAGCTCTTTAATATGAGATGGTAGCTCATTAAAGATTCTGATACACATACACACAAAGATTCACACAAAGAAAAGAACCATAGCATATTGGCTATTTGTATATTTAGAACCGAGAAACGATTCATATTTAGTCGTTTCCGGCCACCTTTGTAATTAATAGGCATAATTTATTCATTAAATTGTGACCGGAAACGACTAAATATAGACGCTGGATAATATCTAATCTTAATTTAAATAATATTTAATCAGCTTCTATCTAACGCATTTCGGTTACTTAATACAAGTTTTGATATGAGTCACACTTTAAGGATTATCGGCTACGTTTCTTATAATATAATAAACATGCGTTTTAATGAGCATCGGCTCTCTTACATCCTGCAATAAATTATCACGTTTGATAATACATATGTGCCTATATGTTTAACTATGAATGTGTAGGTAAGGTAGGTACAATATTCTGGCCGGCTGACTAACTAGGGATAAATTATTTTATAGATTATTCAGTTCTCCAAAATACTAACAGTCAGTATGTTTCTAGTCGCTATAAACAAAATCCAATCAAAATTACCCTGATCAATGTTTTTCCAAATATTAAAAAAAATCTGAGTTATTCAGTAAACTATTTTAGAATTTATACAACACAGCCTGCCCAATTTTTGGCTAGCGTTTTTGTTCGAAAGTGTAAATTGGTAAACGATTTAAAAAAAAAACTTCCGAAAAAAAAAACTTTGTCACCGCCCCTCTAAATATATTAAAGTGAAACGCATCTCCAACTCTGTATAACAAACAAAGCGTCCTAAGTGGGTGCTTAATTAAGAAATGCTGAAGTGTTTTGATGGTGACACATTAATTTTATCTTGTTTTTCTGCTTTCGCGACCAATTATCTTGGCGAGTTCGTGGGGAGTCTTCGCTGGGAGTTTTAATTTTATTCGCTTGCTCCAATTATATTTCGCTCTGCGATCAACATTCATAACTACTATGTATTTCAGAACTTGAATCTGACGTTCTGTATTATTTACTATAGTGATCCATTTACTTAATAAGTTCTTAAGTGGTTTTCTACCAGTGAACGGAAACACTATTCGTGTACAGTATAGAGTAACATAACTTATCGCTTAGATGTTGAATACAGCTCAGCATGGGGTTTTTATATAAAATGCCATATCGAGAATAATTTTCAGGGAGTAGCTCATACTTAGAAAACTGCTAACTTGAGCTCTTGGAATGTATACCTGTCTTCCTCTAATAAATTTTGTGTTAGCAAGAAAAATAAAATCAGACAAGTGTAGGTCGATGGTTTCCATTGAGGGTTTCGTCGGAAAAAACACAATATTTTGTAATGCGCAAACGAAATCCTTTAACATCACATTACACCCCAACAATATTAAGGAGATCTTACAAGGATCATTCCCACTGAGTATAAATTCCAGATAAGGATAAAATAAAATTGTTGTCAAAATAAATTAATTGGATAACCATAGTAACCAATCTCGATAACAAGTCACAATATCAGATTTCAGTGGTAGAATCTCGCCGCTTATTTTGTGGTCTGCCTCCTCGCTTTGTTCGCCAATGCTCGTAATTTCCCTTTGTCCTACGTTACATTTACCGTAAAAAACCTTTGCGGAAGATTTTTCTTAATACTTGACGTTCTAAGCGTTAATTAAGTGAAGAAGGAATATGAAAAAAGTCTGTGATATTTTTGCTTTTCATTCTCACGTTGATGGCAATTTACTTTGTCAAAATTTAATTTGGTTTTGGTAACCATGAAAAGGAAATTATTTCCATTATAATATAATTCACGTGGATTGTATTTCTACAATGCACTTATTCTGCGGGAGTCTTTAATTAATATTTTTATGGCTTTCTTTTATATCTATTTATATAGAAAATATTACTTAAATTATACCTTATCGAAATTATCTGGACTAAGCTGATGTTGGATGAAAATTCTCAATAAACGTTTTATTTTCTAAACCATTCATTATAATAATTATGACGATTACATTCAGCCGTACTCTTGGAGCTTTGTTCTTGTAGGAGTCTTCCAGTGTGCTCTTTCTAGCATTAAATGTGTTACATAAATTAATATGCATTATTTACTTATAATTCTTGATGAATAATAATCATTCCGAAGGTTTTATTAGTTATGTAAAAGACATATTCAGAGCTTCAGAACGACAAGCTTCCCCGCAGTGCCTACCATGTACATTTTTATCTAACCTTAAAAACCATCAGTGGCTATATGACTGAAAATCCATATTATCAATTTCATACTAAAGTATTAAAATAATGTAAGTTAACAGGTTAGCCTGGGTTGAAGGTATTTACGTAACCTTTTTCTTTCCAACTTATGCTTAAGCCAACATCCAAATTTTAATAAACTTAATGATAACAAGAATTCCCTTCTCAATTCTAAGGTTTTCCGTATTTTTTCATAATAGGCCTCTATTATGGCATCGGTTTGTTTGTTAAAAATAATTGCTTCGCCTACTTACACCGTCTGCAAAGTCTACCCCTGGCAATTCTTTTCATCTGTCATATCCAATGACGTCACGACCCATTGTAAATTCATACGAGAGCCTTGTCTTGTCAGCTCTTATATCTTATTATGCCTTACGAATATTTGTGTCAAGAACACAGGGCATTGGGTTTTTCTGTATCCTCTGTAGCGGCCATCATCTCGTCATAATGTTGGTCACCTAGACTGCTGATGTATGGTGATTATGACGCATTGGGTTCATGGTTCTTGCATGGTCTGAGATTGCTAATTGGGTTTTACGTTACTTAAACGCAGCTTGTCTGTTATTTATTGCACGATTAGTAATTAAGTAGTGGACAGCGGTAGTTAGAAGACGTCCATGACGCGAAAGGCGCGCCTTGGATGCTGTTTGACGCGTTTTGATTGCATAAAAATACATAATTTAACATAAAAACACATTTTTTTCGACAGTAAAAATAATAGTTTTAGTTAGTTCAGCTTTGTCTTGTTAACACTTATCTTCATATAATTTTAATGTGTATGTCTATAAGACGTTAATCCCTCAAAATTTAAGCTTTTACTTCATAAAACGAGAGGTATACATACTAAGAACATTTTCTCAATATTTATATATCGCCCGAAGCTCTACAACATTGGATAGGAATACACTGTACATTATGTTGGGAAACATAATATACGCCCGGGAAGGCAGCATTAAAATATCGCGTTTCCTTCTACTATGATCGTCAAGGTTGATGTCGATGACCTCGTTATGATTGCTTTACTTAAAACTGTTATGTAATGGATACTCGTATATTTTCATTAAAAGAAAAAAAATATGATTAGATTTACCACAAAAGCAAATTAAATATATAGATTCGATAGAAGAAATTAACTGCGCCTGTCATTTCAGCGCAGGATAACTCATTTGTCAAATATTTGGTGGGTGGGAGTTTTGACCTTACTGTACGAAGTTCCCATAAAGGTATTATGTTATTACGCAAACTATTATTATTTTTGCTTTGAAACATTTTTTGCAAGGCCATTAAGGTAATCGAATGAAGGATGTGGTTAAGGTCTAACTTCGGCCTCTAAGCCCACGCCTCGACCATACGAATATGGAATTATATACCTAGACTTATTAGGAGTTGGCAAGAAAGTATCTATTTTATGGATACATAATTAAAATTATCGAATAAATCATCCTACTAGCTTTTGCCCACAGCTTGATCTTTGTACGTATTTCAACTCCATTTTATGTCATACAGCATCACATTTTCAGTAGAGTTTTCTCTACGGCTATCAATTTTTAGATTATAAATTCAATACCAATACAATTTTTGATAGTTACCATGCTGTCACTAGGTGTCCTGACGAATTTTGTACTGCCTAATAGACAACACAGGCAGCAGCGTCACTAACCGGGACCAACTTTATATTCTAAACTACCCAGAAACCCATTGAACAATACGCAAAAAAATCTGTTAGATATTTGAGTCCTCATAGTTCCTCATAGGTTTTGAACTGGTATTGGTAAATGTTGTATTTCATACCAGAACAATGCTAAAACATAGTGTTACGGTCAACTGATCACGCCCTGTGCGATCTCGAAATTCGATTTGAGTCGAAGTACCTATAGATACAGTGAACACCGTGCTTAGGGCTTCGAAAAACTAGGAGATGAATATGACTAACCTTCACGCTGCCCCACCTGATCAGCGTGAAGGTTAGTCATATTCATTTGTTGAGTTAGCAAACAATCTGTCAATCGTAACATCGAAAAAATGTAATCTAATCTTCTTCTAAAACTTATCAAATGAAACAGATCTACAACTATAACTAAATAGTAACATCTGAGTAGGAAGTTGACCAAATCAAACAAGATTAGTAGGTACCAACACAATGGACATTGGACAAGTTTACAAACCACAGAGGTCCATTAACCGTGTGTTTGGCATACGGCTCTTGGTCGGCGACATATAATGTTGTTGTATACACGTGACTGACATTGTTCATCTTTTACCTTTGTTAATATTTGAACTACTAAGCGGATTTTTTTTATGTGTGTGTATCGAATTGCAGATCCCATTAACAAAATGTAGAATTATTTAAATAAAACACGACATGAAAAGAGGAATACACAATTAATTAAAAAGTAAAATTAATTTTAATCATGAAAATAAATTACGAGCTTCTTTCGCCAATGTTCAATTGAATAATTGAGCGTAGAGCTCCTTTAATAGCGCCAACCACTCCAGTATTGCACCTATATCCCAATACCTGATGGATAAAAAATCTACAGACGTAGTATTAACGGCCAGTTTCACAGGTTCCAGATAGCGTTCTAGGACGCTATCTGACGGATCACACCGTAGAAAAGTAATCAAAAAAAAAAAAACTGTGGCATTACCTGTCAGATAGCTACCAAGAAGTATAACTGGAAGCTCTAAAACTGGCCATTAATGGATTGCCAATAAGATTGTCTTTTCCTTTCTGTATATCCGCATTTTGTTAGTTCAAGACGACATCCCCGTCTGATAAGTGCCATTCCAAGAAGTAGGAACCAATTCACAAGCTTTTATTAGACTGTCCTTGTGAAGTACGTGTTCCATTTTTTGTGTATTTGTTAAAAAAGTATACTAAACGAGTATTTCGAGTCACGTAACAAATTTGATTTCGTATAATGACAAGGATTTGTGAAACATATGAAAAAATTGTGTCGGAAGTTTGTAATTTTGGCTCGTTTATTATATAAGATGATTATAAGTTCATTAACTTTATTGCATAAGATATGTTAATATAAATGTTAGACGGAGTTCAAATAATAAAGCAGAATATCCCATTGATACCTGTAAGAGTAACGAACGAGTAATTCTGTCGTGTAAAAACTATTTTTGCCGCCCTTTTTTCATAATCTAAGAATTACGGGCACTTTCACAGGTTCCAGATAAAGTTCTAGATAGCTATGTGACATCATCATCATCATCATCCTCCGAGCGTTGTCCCGGTTGCAGACCTTTCGGGCCCGGGGTCCGCTTTCCTACACCTTCTTCTCCACTTCGCACGGTCTTCGGCATCTCTGGTGGACAGTCCATTGGCACGCATGTCACCTCTTACGACGTCAAGCCAGCTTTTCCTGGGTCTACCCAGTCTGCCCCGGCCTGGCGGAGGTGCCATGGCTAGACATTTGTTCCCCACGTAAGTGGCCGGCTTCCGTAAAACGTGGCCGTACCAACGTAAGCGACACTCTTGCAGTTTGTCTGCAATGTCACGGACATGAAGGTTGCCGCGGATGCGTGAGTTCCTAACGCGGTCCGTCCGCGTAACTCCACACATCCAGCGCAGCATTCTCATCTCCGTGACCCGCAGC
>NWSH02000537.1:2782157-2793831 GCA_002382865.2 Heliothis virescens
AGGGGACACGTGCAGGGCTGTGGTAGGTATTTCCTGCGGACGCGAGCAACAGATTGTCCCCCAAGCAACAGATTGTCCCCCTGTTGATTGTCCCCCTGATGTGGTTTAATAATAATAGGTTAGGATTCTCTTAGGGTGTAGACATTGCATCGCATTTTAAACGGGGTTGGTAGTTTGTATGAAAGTCCTATGTTTTTGATGTGTTTACCTGATGCAGACCGAAACAGACGAGCTAAACTATAAGAGATACAAGAATGGTGCCATTGTAAAAATTTATCCACGTGATGAAATTTTTCTGCTGAGATATTTAATTTGAAGATCTAGAACACCTTATTCAAGAGCCCAGCTATACTATAACACGTGTAGGAATGATGTCTTAGCAAAAGTTGTTTAGTCTGGTGGGTTGACTTACAAAAATGAAAGTTCTGAATCGCCTCGCATATTCAGTCGCTACCGGGCTCTTAGAATACGACATCAGATGCTTCAAAGCTTTGATTTTGACGACCCCGTTGTCGCTGGCATAAGCGACATGATCCGCGTACGAAGTCGCGGGCAGAAGCTAGTGACATCATAAGTGTTGATCATTGTTGTTATCACTCTTTACAGTGATTAACTAAGATTCTGAGTCAATCAGATCCTATTCGGAGAACAAAAGATAAGCTGCTCGCCTGGTGGAATGCACTGGACTTTTATTTAGCAAAGTGTACCTACCAGTTACAATGAGACGTGACATACAACATAGATATTAATTTTCCTATGGTTCCCACGGAACGCGGGTAAAACTGAAGGCGGCAGCTAGTAAGTCATAAAGGAGCTTGTGGTTGAATAAAAGAGATGCGAGTCGCATATTTGCCACGTGAATAGGGAGGTGCTTTAATATATGACATTACGATTTTTCAGTGCGCTAAAAACCCTACGTAACGTTGGATAACCATGGCAACGCATACAATACAGTCGGTTAGTTCGGTTATTTTCAGATGATTCAAGTGTAGATTTTTCAGTATTCTGATAAGATGGAGTGTAGGTAATATTTAAATTGTAATCTACGTATTATGCGAAAAAATCAACATGCATTTCGATACTATACGCCACAAGGGCCTATTTCCCAAACAAAAAGAATTGTCTCCTTTGTCAATATAATAAGAACATGTCTATGTGAAGACAATAATTTGCATCTCTTTCTAAACTTATGTCCTGTGCTTTATGTAATTTGTCTTGTAAAGTCGTGTAAATCAAATAAATAAATAAATGCCAGGTATTAAAACTAATAAGAGAAATAAACTGATATTAGAAAGTGATTTGATTAGATACTAAGATTTCAAAAATGGCACCCCGATTTTATAATTTGTTTGAAAAACAGACAGGCCCATTCTTTTCACTAAGATAGTGCTTTAATGTATGTAGTGTTAGCAGGGCCGTATTTTAAGTATAAGTTATAGTATAAGCTTATAATATGTAGATTACAATATTATTGTTAACTATATCACGTCTTACTAGAATAAGACTGAAAAATCTACCCTTGAAAATCTGAAAATTATCACTAAATATCGGTAACGACCAGTTCTTATAACTTCTTTTAACTTTTTTTGGGATAACCATGGCAACGCATATAATAAAGCTAGCTCGGTTATTTTCAAATTTTTCATGTGTAGATTTCTGAACATTACGATTAGACGGGGTCTAAATAACATTTCTATTTTTAACCGACTTCCCAAAAAGGAGGAGGTTCTCAATTCGACCGTATTTTTTTTATGTATGTTAACCGATTACTCGAAGATGGCTGGACCGATATTCAAAATATTTTTTTTGTTTGAAAGGGTATTATACTTCACAGGTGGTCCCATGGTAAAGAGACCAGGATCTGATGATGAGATTCTGGAAAAATTGAGAGAACTCTTCAAATTTCCTACGCTTTTTACGTCGATGATACTATTACGGGACCAACTGTCACTGTGGGTAGGTATGGGTATTAAAGATATTATAATTTTAGACCCGAAAACTGAAAAATAAACAAAATAAACACAGTCAACAGACCTGCAGACACCGACTTCTAGAGCCATGTGAAAAGTTTTATTTTATCCCTTTCAGTGTTTTTTTGTGAAGTCGGTTTTGTTTTTGTAATTTACATATTACAAGGAACAAATTGACATGCGTTTCGATACTAGATATATGCAAAAGGGCCCAATTTCCCAAACAAAAAGAATTGCCTCCTTTGCTCATTTTCATATTTGTTTTGTAAAAATATTATCCTGGAATCAGTGATTTGATCATCTGGAGTCAAATTCTGTCTCACTCACTTTAATCGATTATTATTTTTGGATCTTTCAGATCGCGAAATATGTTGATTTTACACCTTACCCTTTTTACCTGACTGCAAGGAAGGGTACATGTAATATTCTTTATTACCTCATATCTTCGAAACGGCCTAAGAGATTACAAATCAAATCAAATCAAATACCTTTATTTTCAGGCTACATTGGCCCATAGATTTATACCTTATAGACTAACATATATATATAATATAAAATACACAACTTGTTAGTAAATATAAACTTAAATCTATGTTAG
Source organism: Heliothis virescens (assembly GCA_002382865.2). Classification (NCBI taxonomy): domain Eukaryota; kingdom Metazoa; phylum Arthropoda; class Insecta; order Lepidoptera; family Noctuidae; genus Heliothis; species Heliothis virescens. Next base: position 2,784,726 of record NWSH02000537.1, read on the forward strand.
TAACACTTCCTATGCACTACGTCACTGTGCGTTCGTGTGGCACTTGTCCGCGGAAGCGACGGAACACCACGTCCTGTGGCCAGAAGTTTTCGTCCAACACGAGGTGCAGGAAACACGTCGGCACTCGCACCACGAACGCCTTGAAGTTGGCGTTATGGCGCGACTCCAGCAGCTGCACTCTCGGGGCGTACTTCAGCTTCTGACGCACGTACTCCACAATGTCCTCCGCCTTAGTGGTGTAGTGTAGGCGGGAGATGTACACAGGGGTATTCGGCTTTGCAGCACGGATTTTGATATTGGTCTCCGCAGGAGCCGTGCCGCAGCGATTCTTGTTAGTTCGCTGACGGCGCTTCTTTTTTTGCACCGTCACGAACCCATCATCATCAGCCTGATCTGATCCCTTTACGAGCACAGGCTTCTTTGTAGTACCCACTGTACTACCGGCGACGCTGGCGTAATCTCGACGAACACCTTGATGTTTCGTCGAGGCTGCAGAATCAAGCAGCTGGTCGAGCGGTCGATCGGCGGTGCGGGGAGGCCCCACAGGGACGGGAGCGGGGCAGCGGGGCGCACGAGGCGCGCACTGTGCCGGCTCAGCATTCGGCGGCGACGACGGCGACAAAACTGCTGACGCGAAACTTGCACCCGATACATCGAGGCACGCTCCGCGCCGCATGTTTACGTTCGATGCACCCGCCGGTGACCCAGTTACCGTTGCTGATTTACGTAACTCGTTGAGTTCGCTGCGCAAATCAGCGACAGTAATTTGGGATGCATCCAACTTCCGTTGCACATCCGCAAGACTTGCCTTTAGGAAGACGATGTCCTTCAAAAGGCTTGTAACGTCGACGTGGTCGAAGGTGACGGGAGGAAGCTTGTTAAGATCCTTCGCCACAAACGTAGGCACGTCGTCCGGATCGGTCTCCTTTAGCAGCGTGATGATGTCTTGAATGCTTTTCTTTGTCCCGTCACGCCGGCGGGACACCATCTGGTCGCTCTTGTTGAGCAACCGGTACAGCAGCTGCTTGGAAGCAGCGACAAGATTACGACAATCAGGGTATCGTTGGATTCGACTTGATTACTCAATTGTTTTAAGATACGTGACGTTTAAAAAAATCCAACATGGCATCTGTGAGATACTTAAGACGAAGTAAAAAAATATCTTTGTTTTCTACAATCTATACTAATATTATAAAGCTGAAGAGTTTGTTTGTTTGTTTGAACGCGCTAATCTCAGGAACTACTGGTCCTTTTCTTTCTTTCTTTCTTTAGATAGCCCATTTATCGAGGAAGGTTATAGGCTACTTTTTTGTTTCAAAATAATATTTTTTGTAATGTAAATCACACCATTAGGAGTGCCCATACAATCCTAATACATGTACGAAACGGTTTCTGTATAAACTTCATATAAAATTGAACAAAAAAGAAAATGTTACCGCCGTAGTCGGAAAGCCAGTCCAGCATATTGACATAACGCATGGTTAGTCCTAAAAAACCGGCCAAGTGCGAGTCGGACTCGCGCACGAAGGGTTCCGTGCCATTTTCTATGAAAACTGAACGCATCTATTACCTACAACTAGCCAAAATACAAACATTTTTCGGCAACGAAAAATAACTTTGTTTTTCATACAAATAAATGAATACGAAAGTTATAATTTGCGGTTTCCAAAAAAATGCTTTATCTCAAAAACTGCTGTCTGTACCACGTTCAAAATAATTTTCCTCGAAAGTTTATGTAGAGTTCTACTTTTGAGATTTTTTTCATATTTTCTAAACTTGCGGTTCAAAAGTTAGAGGGGGGGGGACGCCTATTTTTCGGCTTTTGCAGCAATTATTTCCGAAAGTATTAACATAATCAAAAAATGATTTCAGTAAACCCCTATTCATTTTAAAATACCTATCCAACGATATATCACAAGTTAGGGTTGAAATAAAAAAAAAATCACGCCCCACTTTACGTGTAGGGGAGGCACCCTAATAAAACAATATTTTCCACTTTTTATTTTTGCACTTTGTCGGCGTGGTTGATTTACATATTGGTACCAAATTTCAGCTTTCTAGCGCTAACAGTCTCTGAGATTATCCGCGGACGGACAGACGGACGGACAGACAGACATGGCGAAACTATAAGGGTTCCTAGTTTACTACGGAACCCTAAAAAGGAATCGCCGCCTGGGCCTCGGTGACCGCTAGGTGCAACGTGATTCGATGATTTCCCATCAGATAGAAAAAAGGGTTGTTTACCTTTTTTTACAACAAATTTCAACGGTTTTCAACAGTAGCCCCTAAAATTTAAGTATCCCCTAAACCAAGGTAAGGTACGTATGGTTTATGTCATTTATTTTGGTTTAGGAAACACTTAAGTTTTAGGTGCTACTGGTGAAAACAAACAATAGAAAAAAAGAAAAGATAGGATTATAATATTAGTAGGGAGTAAATCCCTACTAATATTATAATCCCTACTTATTATAAATGCGAAAGTAACTCTGTCTGTCTGTTACGTTTTCACGCCTTAACCAGTGAGTCGATTTTGATGAAATTTGATACAGAGGTAGAATGGACCCTGAGGAACAACATAAGTTACTTTTTATCCGGGTACAAGAAATAGTTCCCTCGGGAAGCGGGCGAAGCCGCTGGCAGAAGCTAGTAAGTAAATAAAAATGACTAAACGATCGGAATTGAGCACCTACTCTTTTTGAGAACACAGCTTTGGGAATATAGCCCAATCAGAATTGAAGATTCTTCCTTTTGGAGTTCGAACGAAAATTTTAATTTTTATTCCTTTCGAATCACTTAGTTATTTATTTGAAAATTAAGTGTGGTGATTAATATGACCGATAAACAATAATTTGACTCTATTTGGCCTTTTACTAACTTTTATGAATGTTTTGGTTGCTTTGCAATCATTTGTTTTGATTAGGGCGATGCTGAATAATATCTGGACGAGTACCAATGTAACTTTAATGGATTAGTGCGAGAAATGGTTTTATGTAACAGTGTTCCTAGTAATTGTCTAGATAAATGGATAAAGCGTGTCAAAGTAACGATTACTTGCAGTGCATTTTTAAATATTTTCCTGCATCGTTAAAAAGTTCGAACTACCAGAAGACGCATCGCAGAGCTTTTTTTATTAAGAATATAGCTTTTAATGTTAATTAGTCAGCCAGGCAGAATTATGTTACAAAAAGCGTTAGGTTTGCATGAAGACCAGTGACTAAACTACAAAAGTAGGTATTTATTATTTATGAATACAATATGATATACGATGTTAAAAAAAGAAACTTATTTTTACTAGGGTAATCTTAGTTAAGTTGTGTGTTTAGGGGATATTAATGTATTGCTTGTACGTAGGTAGGTACTCATGCCACCATTATAAGATTAAGAAAAAGCTTAAATGAATATGAAATAAAATAGAAAAAAATGTAGGACTCACATAACACAAGGAGGTTCCTGAGCTGCCCACTTGGGCTACCAACGTATGCCATCCGCTAACATAATTATCAGCAATTGGAGAATTTCCAGCGGATCCTACAGTGCTGTGGACACCATCTTCCACAAACTCATTTGCTAGCACCGTTATTTGGTCGTCATCGTGTACAGAGTCCATATAAATCCGCACTTCAACTCTGCCGCCGTTCGACATAGGAAATTTGGTGGAAGATGCACATGTAAACTTTTCTGATGGAGTAATAAATATACTACTTCGATGATCCTGTCCAGACAAACCTATGGACTCATAAGTCCCGACTTTCCACATTTCATGTTCTATGTTCTCACAAAACAACGGTTGCATAAAGAACTCATCAATATCACTTTCAAACGTATAACTAACACAAGATTCACTGAAAGCATGCGAGACCATTAAAATAAATATTATTAAAACAAGTTTTCGTCTCATCGTTTGACACTAATAGAGTTCCGAACATGTATGTTTGCCATTAGACATAAAATCTCTATGATTGAAGTTTGTAATCAAATACCTATCTCAATTAATGATATTATCGTGGATAAGATACTGTTTGTGTAAGAATTCGTTGTTTTTCTTGTCTTACCTTGTTTAACTCGAGATATAACATGGTTTTGGCTGTAATTTAATCCAAAATAATTATAAAAAATGTTTTTAATTAGAAAAGCACAAAAATGTTTGATCTTTTGAATTATAAGACAACCTGTACATATTGTATAACTGACAGAAAAAGGTTGCTTGTAATCAGTTATGGCCTAAGAATAATGTTATAAAAATATCTATCTAGACCTTATTTTTTAAACTGTTCCCGTTGTAGAGGTAAACTTATTGTTGATCAGTTGTTACCATTATAATAGCAAGAAAAAAAAGATGTTTCATGTACAAAAATAAATCACTCACTTTCACAGCAATATCATTTAGTAGGTACAACTTATCTCGTCTATTCATATTTAAACGCTACTTTTGCTTATATAAGAGTATAACTTTGACATCGCTACTAAAGCATACAGTCACTAAAGATTTATGAGTAGTACTAAACTTTGATTTGGCTAAGATATGTGACAAGTTTTTGTGTAAATAAGTAAACACTGTGAACTGCCAATAACTTCTTAATTTGACTTTCACGATGAAATGGTTACACCAGCTAAAATTCAGTATGAAAGTGGAGATCGTAGTGATGACCAAGCATGGATCTCGACCCAAGTTGAAGTTCCTGTAGGGATGAGCAACTGTTTTATTTATTACACAGTCATTGATATATTAATTTCTAAAATAACTAACCACCGATTGCGTGGTATGTGCATCACAACCCAATCGACTACAACAGCGAAAAATCATATATTATTTTAATAGGTACAGTAATAGACTACAGACTTTGCAGAATACTGTGCAATTACGATATAGATTGTGGATTGAATAATCAAGCGGATCTTCCACATTGTCTTTCCGAGGGAAATAGCATGAGCGTCCTCTTGCGTTTACAAGCGAACAATTGACAAAAACTGATTCAAACGATGACGTGCGTGAAACCGCGCGATAGATTTTTTGTCGCTGGAAACGTGTAGCACCTAAATAAACCGAGAGGAAAATGGGCTAGTGTGAAAACGCTGTTATCTCTGCAACTGTTCAAAAAAATCATACCGTTTGAGGCTTCTGTGATATGATTTCCTAAAAAATATTTAGTAAAAATCAATGCGTGTAAAAAGCTTTTTTTTTACTAATCATTATAAAATCGATAAAATGAACTAACATACAAGGTAAAAATTGTTTTACAAATTGATTGCGTTATAGATGATATGTACAATTACAATTGATTAGTCATTTGACTTTATCTCTATTTTATTTCATTTGGGTCCGTGAGGCGCCATGCATAGCCATGCTGCACGGTTTCACTTTATACTGCAATAATATTATTTTTTCAATCGATTTTATTTACCTACGTTATCCAGTGTAAATTCTATATTTAATATAAATAATTAATTATAAAGAGTCAATAATAATTCAATTTTATAAAAGTAAGTAGAGTATTTAAGGTTTATTCGATTTATAAATTGGGTCATAAAGAGTTTTTGTGAAAAAAACTTTTGCAACTTTTTGAAGATTCCAAATGATGTCCTTGTATATGTTACAGTTATAACCCGTTTAAAGACAGAACGCGTTTTCCCTAGTTAGAACTAGTTTTTACTAAACGCCTTTGTTAAAACTAGAAATAACTAATACTCAAAATTTCATGTCAGTTAAAACTAGTTTTAAAACTGTTCTCAGAGTTCCTCGTACCTTATTCTTAATCAATGTTCCATCATGCAGCAGGCATGATTTCTGTCACGGCTCCGGCGCTACGGGGCTCCGGCGGTCCCTCGCGAGTATCGTCGCAGATAGGTTTAACGCTCACCACCGCAGCTTCGGCTTGCTGGCCGGCCGAGCCGGCCAGCCTCAGCCGCGGTGGCGAGTGTTACAACCACCTGCTCCTCAACTCGCGGGCCGCCTCGTCCCTCCGCGCCTACGCGATTTTGAAAAACACTCTAGGGGTAGGGCAGACAAGTCTACGTGGAGTCGGATTTACAGCGATTCGTAACAGAAATCATGCCTGCTGCACTATGAAACATTGTTTAAGAATAAGGTACAATGAACTCTGAGAACAGTTTGGCTGACTCGCTTAGGACAAACGCGTGTTGTCTAGTAAGAACTAGTTTTAACTGATATTAAATTTTGAGTATTAGTTATTTCTAGTTTTAACAAAGGCATTTAGTAAAAACTTGTTCTAACTAGGAAAAACGCGTTCTATCTAAAAACGGGTTATAACTGTAACATATATATTTTATGAACTTGAGAGGCTGAAGCCATGGGCACTAGCCAGTTAATTTTATTTTATACTGCTTCGCTGATTAGCTTCTTGTGCTCACATTTCTTAAATCTTCAAAGGCAACGATGCACACAAATTGTATACATATTTTACGCGCAACTTTTTCCATTGTTTATTATATAGGAAGTATGTACCTATTTCTTTATTGCCTAAGCACTTGCTTGCTTGCTTTAGTGCTAAGACAATTAATAAATCGCCTGCTAATAAACAAATATTTCTCAAATGGTTTAAGTCCTTCATGTGTTTAAATACAATTACCAAGGACAACAAGGTTTAATTGTAATTTAATACTGAGAAAAAAAGTTAAAGTTAAAGCACTGCTCAGCGATTTGAAGGCCTTTAATTAACTAAATAAATCGTAACTAATAAAATACTGATGACATGGATTTAACATAAACCAAGGGAATATCTTCTTAAATATACACTCCTACTCTAGTTTAGGACTTAATGTATAAAATTAGCATTTATTTAGATAGGCATGGAAACTTGAAGCTATTCTTTTTCAGTTTTATTGTGTGCCTAGTTGAATTTTACCACCTATTATAACAAGGTGAGAATTAGTAGCAAAGTATGAATGAATTCTGATCAATTAACCGGAAGCATGCTATCTAATCTAAATCAGAGAAAACAAGTTTTTTATTGGAATAATTAGGTACAGATTAGCAAAAAGTTGTATCGTATACGCATTGCTATTACTGTAATTTAGGTACGTTTTAAAACGTGCTGAATGTTATGAGGTGTTTTACTAACCTGGAATCATTTAAACCTGATTAAATATAGGTTCAATTATTAATGTTAATGTGTACATATACAGGATTTATTTAGGGTAAATTAACTTTATTAAATTAACTTTATTAAATGAAATTTATTATTTTTACATACAGATATCACAAAATTATCCTAGCAATCAGTCGTAGAAGTGTGCAATAACTAATTAATTGTAAATAGCATGCTATTGATTTAGTGAACATTCACACCAGTATAAAAGCAATTTGTTGCTATAATAACCACTGTAAATAAAAAGTAGGTAGGTATCTGTGAAAACTTAAGTAAGCATAAGATAAATATACTGCCTAAGATATGTGCCTGATAAGGTAAGAAGGGTCTCTAAGTCATAAATTATGCCATTGATAAACTAAGCGCCTGTTAGTTATGGTCTCTGATATAGAAAGTATTTATGTTGTAATGTTATTACGTACACCGTTTTAAAATAAGCTTTTCATGATGTACTCGTTTTGAGTTAGGTGAAGTGATCATAGTATATTTTTAATTGATAGATAAATAAAGTATATTGCAAATTGTTAATGTGAGTGTGTCTTTAAATTATCATAATAAGCGTCCGCTAATGACTGCTATAGTATATTTGATGAAGATATTGTAAATAATATTTCTCAATAAAGTATTTTTGTTTTACAAGCTTTTTTACCTCAACAAACTTTAATTTGAATGAAACTGGAATAAAATTGAGTAACTTCGGGAATTTTTATTCGGGACTTAAAAACAAAACAAGATTTCAACTTATTCAATAATGTAATAAATCTACGTATTTACAATGATATTTTTTTACATTTTATATGGTTACAATTATATTTACATCTTAAAGTCATGGAGTTATTCGGACTACGGATAATTTTATGCTAGGAATGTTAAAATTAGGTGCATACAAAGAGTACAAAAAAGTTAACTACTGTCAAATATTATTTATACAAAAAAGTCGCACAGGCGGAGAGCAAATAACTGACAACTATCGGTAAAAAAAATCACATAAAACGAGCTATAGATTTTTCTCACTATGGATGGATCCGCCAATGTGAAAGTGCTGTTAAAATTCAATAACATTCCAAACATCTTTATCGTCTCATTAATCGTCTAGCTATACTATAACTAGTATTAAGTGTCCTTTTTGTACAAGAGATAAGGAAAATAACTATCTATTCAACCTCGTGTTATTAAAATAGTAAATAACGTACTTATTAAACACTAGTAGCTATATTATATGCCGTTGGGCTTGATTGGAAACAACAACTGAAAGCACCGAAGTACCAGGCACCGAAACCTATGACAATCCCTCCAAAAACAGAGCCCAAAGTAATAACTGTTATAGTAAAAGGACTTAACCCAGTATCTTCCAAATCTGGACTTTCAGTAGGCTCAGTTTGGGTTGTTGTAGCATCGGTAGTGACTACTGTTTCAGTGTCCGTTTCAGTAATTGTAGATTCTGTAATAGTGGGAACCGTAAGAGTAGTTGGCTCTGTAGTAGTGGGCACAGGCACAGTTGTTGGATCTGTAGTGGTGGGCATGGGTACAGTTGTTGACTCTGTAGTGGTTGGATCTGTAGTGGTTGGATCTGTAGTAGTGGGCACAGGCACAGTAGTTGGATCCGCAGTGGTGGGCATAGGCACAGTAGTTGGATCTGTAGTGGTGGGCACAGGCGCAATAGTTGGATCAGTAGTGGTTAGATCTGTAGTGGTTGGATCTGTAGTGGTGGGCACAGGCACAGTAGTTGGATCCGCAGTGGTGGGCATAGGCACAGTAGTTGGATCTGTAGTGGTGGGCACAGGCACAGTAGTTGGATCTGTAGTTGTGGGCACAGGCACAGTAGTAGGATCTGTAGTTGTGGGCACAGGCACAGTAGTTGGATCTGTAGTGGTGAGCACAGGCACAGTTGTTGGCTCTATAGTAGTTGGATCTGTTGTGGTGGGCACAGGCACAGTTGTTGACTCTATAGTAGTTGGATCTGTAGTGGTGGGCACAGGCACAGTAGTTGGACCTGTAGT